>APFE030044679.1:0-49909 GCA_000404065.3 Pinus taeda | reverse complement strand
AAACGGAGATCGGATGCCAAAGTTACGACCCCGGGAAATTGATGTACCAACTTACCCAAAAACGGGGCCCACAATTTGGCGTTTCATCTTCCAGGGTTAGGTTTTGGAATGTGAAGGGTTTTCCATTGTTTCTCAACAATAAATAGGCCTTCGAGCCTCATTGTAACATAGTTCGAACAGTTCAGAGGCATGTAGCCGCACATCTCTTCTCAGAGATAAGCTACCATCGCCCTAGCTGGTTTATTCCCATTTCTGGTTGTAAGCATATTTCAGTATTTTCCATTAATGAAATGAAGTATTATTTCCGCTGCATCTCTTTATTTATGGTTATCGCATCTCTGTATTTATGGTTATCTCTGTAATCTATTGCGTTCCTGTTTAAATCCGGATCAGATAGCTTCTGACAAAAGCTCGATGACCGCACTGTATTCGGCAATGTTATTAGTCGTACGACCTAAACATATACCTTGTAAATTCACCAACTCACCATCAGGGTCATGTATTGCCCATGCAACAGAAGATAGATTTTGTGTACTACGACATGTACCATCAATAAAACTGACATAATGGTTGGATGACATCTACAAACCAAGTAGAGCAAGATGTAAGCAAAGGAAATTGTATGCAAAAGAAAACTAACACACCAAAACTGCGTTGCAGACTAATGAAAACACACTAATGTACATAAGTATTTACATGGAAAATCACGCGTAATACTTCTTTAGGTAAAGCCCATTTCGGGGCTCAGCCAAAGAATTTCCTTCATAATCTACCATCTCAGAGGCACATTTTTGTAAAACTTGTTTGAAAATGTAAGGCCCATGCCACATTGGTTCAAATTTTCCAGCTCCCACTTTATCAGTGGCTTGATCGTATAGCAAGACCAAGTCACAGTCAGCAAAAATGCGGGGAGAAATAGTTATATTGTATTGAGCCTTAACTCATTTCTTCTGGGGTTCAATTACTAACATTGCAAGACAGCGAGTTTCATCGAACCTTTCAAGGTAATGTAAACGTTCCTCCTCATGTGAGGTATCAAGGAGTAATTTGACCGCTGGTTCTAGTGAAGGAATTTCACACTCAATTGGAAGGGTTTCTTGTAGACCATCACTAGCTGAAAGGGTGTGAATCTAGTGTCAGTCTTAGCTACGATTCGGTTAATACCAAAGAGCTTAAAATAGAATGAGATGCCAATTTGATTTATGCATCCCAATGGTGCGTTGAAGCATCTAACCAAAACTTTTTTGGTTGCCTCAACCTGGCCATTAGCCTGTGGATAATAAGGAGTTGAGTTGTTGTGATGCAAACCCAACTGAACGGTGAGCTCTACCATCATGTAATTCTGGAAATGAGATCCATGATTAATAACGTTGGCTTGAGGGACAACAAATCGAGTTATGACATGGTTGAAAAGAAATTGAGCGGCAGTTTTACCATCAGCATCACGTGTGGGAATTGCCTCGGCCCATTTAGTGAAATAATCAATGATGATGATGATATAACCATGCCCCCCATTCAAGCGAGGGTTACATGTCATGAAATCAATACTCCTTTTAGCAAATGGGATGACGGTAACAATTGGGTGTAGGGGTGTAGGTGGGGTGTGTTTTTTACGGTTGTAAATCTATCAGGCGTGACATTTTTTGACTACTAAAATGAAAGCTTTAAAGATCGAAGGCCAAAAATAACTAGCACAAAGGATTTTCTAAGCAATAGTAGACCCTCACATGTGACCACCACAAGCTCCAGATTAGCCATTTAGGACTCCCTCAGCTTCTTCAAGTGTCAAACGTCTATGAAGGATTGAATCGACACCTACACGGTACAAAGTATAGCCAATGATTCGATAGGGTTGGGACTGGTGTCAAATGCGATGACGTTCATAATTAGACCAATTTGATCGAAAATTTCGGGTTTGGAGATAAACAATAATATCTTCATACTATGGTTTAAGAGTGCTCATGAGAAATAGAGTTTCATCAGAAATAAGATCATCAAAATCCATAGATGTGGTTGCGGAGGGAAGGTCACAAATCAGCTCGGCAAAAACCAGTGATTTATTTGATTTGGCAGTAGTAAATTTCAAATCAAACTCCTAAAGAATAACAATCCATTTAGAATACTTTCCCCCCAGTAGCTGACGAGTCAGAATGTAGGCCATGGGGTTGCAATCATAAATCACGGTGGTTTTATGTAAGAGAATATAGTGTCAAAAGCAGTGAACAACTGCTAAAGCTAGTTTCTTGACATGGGCATATCAAGTTTCAGTATCAATAAGGTTTCAGCTTAGGTAGTAAGTCACGTGTTCATTTCCATCATCATCGTCTCGCACCAGTAACATGGCAATAGTATTATCGACTTTGGCCAAGTACAAGAAGTAACCATAGTGATAATTGGGGGATGCAGTAAAGGGGCACTAATGAGGGTGTTCTTTAATGTGTCGAAAGATTTTTGAGTGATTTCATCCCAAATAAATGGGATCCCATTTTTCAACAAACGAGTAAATCCCTTGGCAAGTGTTAGAGCGTAGATTGACCTCAGGCTGAAGGGAGGCAATCGTAGGATAACCACAAACCACGCTTAACCTGGTAGGTAGCCCTACCAGGTCGGGAGAGGGCTCTCTCCTTGTCAATCTCAGTGGAAATGACTGAATCAAATATATATTTTAGGCTAGGTATAGTAGCTCAAAGGATTTGATTGGATTTGTTTTGGGTCGAAAACAACAAGAGAAAGGGTGATTGGACTATGGAATTGATGTCAATTTCTACCGACAAACCTGGGGCAAATTAAGTGCCATGTTCAGCCAAGTGAAGATTGTAAATGTGATAATTATAAGGGAGAAAGCCCGCTACCCTGAAGGCATCAAACAAAGGATGGATCTGTAGCAACAACTTTAGATGAAAGAGAATAACGAGGTTGCTCAACAAAGCATCTAACAACGGATGAATTCTGCTAAAACTACCATTACAACTAACAGCAAAATCATCAAGAAATGAGCATAATTCTGGATGAATTCCTAACATATCACTTAGATAATTCTGAAACAAAGGAGAAAAACATAATGTGTAAATGAATTACAGGAGAAAAAACATATTGAACATTTAAGCACCGTGATGAATCCCAGGCCTAAAGGGCAAAAACTGTTTTATTATGATATTCAATAAAACTTTACACATTCCAAATGCTTCTTTGTTGCCAAAAAACAACCTCTACACTATGAAATTCATAAAATATATATACATTTTCTCATCCTTGTACTAAGGGAATTGAGCTCAACCATTTTCTTCAAAATAGAATTAGTTACATTAAACTTGGACCGAATTTCTGAAAATAGGTATTGAAGATGAACTCGTATCTCCTAAACCATAGCACCTGTTACAAAACTAAAAGAGGTTTTTATAGATAAGGTCATCTTGGAGAAAAACCTCTCTCAAGTTTTGGAAATTCGTCTCTAGTTGCTCGTAATCTATGCCACAAAATCATCTCTAAAACATAAAATCATTAAAAATTTAAATCTGTGAAAATGAGTTGTAAAGATCTAGTCACATATCCCAATTCATGACACCTGTGAATAGAATGAAAGAGGTTTTTTTTATATGTCTCATGTTTAACAAAAACCTCCTTAGTTTTTGCAAAATTACTTTTAATATGTTGTAAAATGGCACCGCACTAAAATGACTAAAAGAGTAAAATAAATGAAAACTTTGCTTTGTTTTAATGCAGGCTCCAAATATCACTGCATATCTCCCACGTAGTAGCACCTGTCCATAAACTGAAGGGGGTTTTTGTTATTTGGTATGTGATGGATAAAAACCTCTTTCACTTTTGTAAAATTCTTGTCCAAACTGATTTTGTAGTAAACTTGTCCCTATGTGCAGGAACTGACATCAAAACATGCATAACCAAGAATCAATCATTCATTTCGATCATAGCTTATGATCCAGAAACCGGTTACAGGAGTGTGATATACTGTTGGAAAGATTTTTCTGAGCTTATTCTGATGAAAATACCTAGGATATGATTTTCACTGAAGATCATGTGCAAAACATCTCTGAAAACCAGACATAGTAAGAGCCCATTTTGATCCCTGGTGACAGCCTGCAAAGACTGGAACTAACAGCAAGCTCAACATAATTGGGTACAAAATGACGAAGGAAATTAGATTTCCCTTGCAAGCTCTACAATTGATGTAAAGATGAAGGAGGGGGTAAATTCACAATGGCCTCAAAACTTGAGGGGGTCAATCTGAATTCCTTCCATATATACCGCAAACCCTAGGAGATGACCAAATTCGATGCAGAAGACACACTTATGCGGATTTAAATGAATATTGAAATGTCTACAATGAATAAAAATTGCTCGAAGGTGGTCAGGATGATCATGACGCTTAGCAGGATGGGTTGGTAAGTCATCAAGATACGGTTAAACGATGCGTTTGATGTCATGAAAAGCATAATACATCACTCGTTTGAAGGTAGTGCCAACATATTTTTCAAACCAAAAGGGAGTTTTTTGTAGGAAAAGGTTCCCCATGGATGGATAAAAGTGGTTTTATGCTGATCGGCAAGAAGAATGTTAATCTAGTTGTAGGCAGAAAAACCGTCCAGAAAAGAAAAAATCTCACTCCCGACACATTCATCAATGATTTGGTCTATAAAAGGAGTTGGATAATTACATTTCTGACACGCCCAATTAATATCACGGTAATCAAAACAAACACGAATAGTCCCCCTTTTTAGTCACAAGGACAATGTTCGAAACCCAATATGTCAATGGAATGGGGTAAATGAAACTAACCTTTAGAATTTTTCAACTTCTACCTTTATAGCGGCTGCATTTCTAGGGTGCACTGAGTGAAGTTGTTGATGAACAGGATTCGTGTTTGGATAAGTAGGAATTTCATGCACAACTATACTCAAATATATTTCAGGAAATTATTCATATGACTAGGTGTTGTCAAGGTTAATCCTCTTTGCGGATAGAGACGATCCCTCTAGCGCAATGAGTGGGTCTAGCAACCGAAGTGACAATCAACTAGACATCTTAGGGTTTCTTCCGCGGCCCCACCCCCCCCCCGTGCTTTCTTTGGGTAGGCAAAGGCTTTTTCCTTGTTTCCTTTTTTCCTTTAAAGCATTGTGTTCTTCCCTATTTTTTCTGGGTTCCTCCTGTCTCTTCTTATGATTAGCGTCTTCTTAAGCGTTAATCTAATCTATTTTTTATAGATTTTATCTCTGATAGGTCCTGTTTCCAGTTTTAGTATTTTGACTTATTTGGTTATTATTATTAAAATTTGATGTATTCTTGGGTCTAATCTTATTTAGATTTTAGGTGTGATAGCTTCCAAATAAAAACTATGCGCTTAATGATAGCTTATACATATATAAGTATATCTAGGTACAAATTAAATTATTTCTTCTCTTACTAGTCAAATTAACCCTTATGATCGGCTTACCAGCAATAATTAAAACACATTTATTTAAGAAATAACTTTATAACATATTTATGTAAGAAATAACTTTATAAGAATATACATCTTAAATTATCCATTATAAATATGTCATTCTAACATTAATAACTTAATGGAAAATAACCATCAACAATTCGTTATTTAAACAATAAATCTCTCAATGTAATAATATTAGCTCCTTTATTCTAACCTAATTTTCTCATATCTCTAGAAATATAATATTATCATCTTATTATTAACAAATTTATTAATATATATAACGTAAATTACTTATTCATTATAAATATGTCATTCTAACATTAATATGTCATTATAAATATGTCATTCTAACATTAATAACTTAATGGAAAATAACCATCAACAACTCGTTATTTAAACAATAAATCTCTTTTAATAATATTAGCTCCTTTATTCTAACCTATTTTTCTCATATCTCTAGAAATATAATATTATCATCTTATTATTAATAAATTTATTAATATATATAACGTAAATTACTTATTTATTAATTTATATAACTTAAATTATTTCAAAATTTTAAATAACCTTTAATTTATTTAAACAAATAATTTTCTTGGGATAATATCCGCTTATTTATTAATCTTACCTAATTTCTCTCATCTCTATAATTAAAATAATAAATAATAATAAGATTTAATTTATTTATAGCCTTGGTCCTAGAGTCAAATATAGCTGTTATGTAGCCGTTAGAGTCTCTACTCAGCCTATTTAAAATGCTAAAGCCTGATCTGTTTCTTCAACTTGTCCTGACGATGAACCACACTAGTTGGTTCGAAACGCGTCAACAATAATTTTCTTATGTGATTTACGCCGAAGCTCTTTTTACAATCTTCCTAGGTTATAATTGAAAAGTAGAACGAAAGAGATGGCCTACCTCGTTCTGATGCTATTTTGATTTCCTCTGTTAAGGGCCTCGAACCACTTGTGTCACGAACTTGTTCCTGCTTCTCTCAGCGTTTATGTACTTTTAAAAGCGATCAAGAGACAACAAAGCATGCCAAAACCAATAGCAAATCCAGTAACAACCTACTTAACTGATCAAGGAATGTCAAGCTAAATAATACATGAACATATATATTTTGGGAAGATGAACCAACAATTATATATTATTAGGAAATAAAGGGAAGCATTCAACAAAAGCCTTGATGTTGAAAGGCTCTCCTTGCGTGGTAATCCAAGTCCAAGGCAGGAACTCTCCAAGCACTCCTTCTCCAAGTCTAATGAATATCCTTTAGGCACAAGCTTAGCATAAGGGTGCAAATAGACATGGACCAACCCAGCCTCTAACCTAACCAACCACTTGGGAATGGGATAGGAGGAATTTATAGGCTGGGAAAGGAAGTTAGGACCTCTCCAAATATAGGAGTAGGCCCTCATCTCAAGGAGGTATCTCATAGGTATAAGACCAAGAAGCCAATTTGGGAGAATTTGACCTCATCTACGTCGAACAAACTCCCGCTTGCTGCTCTAGAAGCTTCTAGATCAAAAAGCTTCTCATCCTCTTTGGGAAAATTGCCTTTTTGGGATCATCGTGGGTATACAAGAAAACAGAGCGATGCCATCGTGGGTCTTGCATAGTTCAATCACAATTTTTAGCCTCATAAGAGCAATGAACCTCAAATTAGGGTTTAAGAGCTATCTCTTCAGGGGAACTGCATATCTGAATGAGTACACTGCATAATCGTCATGTTTCAGGCACTTTGGGGTATGTCACAGGGAAGTGCAGGAGGTGTGACAAAATACTCTGTAACAGATGCCCCCTAAAGCATGAAGGCATAATGAGGAGTAATGGTTGAGATGCTTTACGATCTCTTGCAAGGACGAGGACACACACTATCAGGAGACCTGGAAATCAAGGACACATATACATATACATATCTGATGTCGAAACATGAATCCACGGTATGGATGCAGCCATCCAGATAGTAAGGACTATATGAAAGGATCCATGGCATGGGTGCAGCCATCCAATACAAAAGGATTATCTCTAATCTAAGATCTAAGGCATGGACGCATCCATCCAATATAGAAGGATCATCATAAATGTAAAGTCCCATGGTATGGTCACAGCCATCCGTATAGAAGAAACATGTGTACAATCATGAACAATACATAACTCCACGCAACCTGAGTCATATCAGACAAAACTCGGGGCTTTGCGCTCCATCCCAACCCGATCAAAGTACAAATTCTAACATGCGAATGAACATGTCGCAGTCGAACATGCTAGAAAACCACCTGATTACCGACCATTGCTATGGACCGTTAACAGACACGAGAGGAACCACCCATAATAACAATGGCTCTCAAGGTACAACAATACAATCTGTGAATGTGAAAATGAAGCTGAATTCGAACACTCATGGAATCACCTGATCGAAGGCCAATAATGAAAACTTGTCATCGAATGCGAAGAACTTTCTATTAAGGCATGTAAGCTCTAAGGTACTAAAAGGGAGTTTCTATGTCATCCTCCTGGATAATGAGTTGAAGTCGACAGGGAGTGACCCGTCGAAGGAGGGTCATAATGAATCCCTCATCATTGACATGAAACAAGGAACAAAGTGGAACGAACTGAGTAGGATCCAAGATCGTAGAAAAGATTCAAATAATGTATAGGTAATAGACTGTAGATAGTACTTCTCTTGAACATATTGGCGACACGACTCCAGAGTGTGGTAGCATTTGACTCAACTTTGAACCAAGGGTCATAATGACGAAGTGGAATAGTTAGATGAGAGGCAAAATGGATCACCCAAACCTGGAAGGACAAGTGACTAAGTGAGGATGTCCCAAACCTAACACGAGAAACAAATGAGTGTCATGTTCAAGAGCGACATGCTACCAATACAAAAGATGTTTCATCTTCATTTTTCCCCGCTATTTCTAGTGAGTACCTCTTTATTTTTACACAAGCTTGAAGAGCATACCATATGCTTGTCATATAAGTTCACCCTTCGAATGAATCCATCCTAATAAGTTTTATGAGCCTTAGGAAGGAGAAGCTAAGTCTCATCATAGTGACAAGTCTTTCGTTGTTTAATATTTAACGAGTTTGATGGAAGAGTAACTCGGTGTCTTTTTCATATTTACAGAGTTTGAAAAAGAGACAAAAAAAGTAAACTCCATCAAGTCCCTTTTCGTAGTTTGTCTCTCGAACCCGAAAAGGTAGAAAACAATATTCGAGAGAACCTCTTGACCATATCAACCAAGGTGTACCTTTTTCGTAAATAGTCAATCCCAGCCCGAAAAAGGGGTAAACGTATACTGAGGTGACGTCAATTCATTTAATTTAACGAGTTCAAAAAGACAACTACTTGACAATTTTTTCATCTTTTTGGAGTCTAAAAAGAGATGAAAGAGGACTCCTCCTGAAGGAACGAGTGGTAAAAAAGGATAACAACTAGTTTCGGTCATGATGGAACTACTCAAAACATGTAATGGTCAAGAGGCTGGCTAATAAGACCACTCATCACAGATGTTCCTTAGGCAAGGGTAAAACAACCAAGTGAAAGCATATGATCGGCCAAAGAGACAGTGACGATGGAATGAACAAACCAAGGCTCATCTAGCAAAAATTGGATGATAAAAACAACAATCACGAGATGTAAAATGGGAATGGTTTCATTTTTACACAAGCTTGAAACACGACAAACTATGCTTAAGGATACTTGAAGATGGTTTCATTTTTTCACAAGCTTGAAACGGAAACAATTTGTACTTAGATTTGGTTTCATTTTTACAGAAGCTTGAAACAAAGATAAAATGTGCTTGAGATAAGTTTTCATGCCCCTAGCATAATGACTCAATTCGAGGTACATGCTCCCCAAGCTTCAATTCATTAACCTAAGTAGACTACTGGTTACTAACAGGTGGATGGAAAGAAGGTTCACTTACGAGATCGAGTGAATAATCGACTGGAATTTTATGAGATCTAATCAAAGAATCAAATTAGAAGGGGATTTGTATCATTTTTTAATGAGCTTGACACAGGAAAAGAACCATGCTCATGACACCTTGTTTCATTTTTTTAACAAGCTTGACACAAGTAAAAGAACTATGCTCATATCTCTTGTTTCATTTTTTAAGGAGCTTGACATGGTACAAGGAATTCTGCTCCATCTCCCTTTTATCATAAACCAAAAGAGGCCATGGCTTCCAAGATGTTCCCCTCAGATGGGAGAACAACGCTCTAGAATGGATACATGTGCAGGGATTCAAATGAAAAATCGGGCTCCAATGCCCCCAGTAGATGGTGTACAGCACCACCTACTAAATCATTAGTAGATGTGGGCATGGAACTGGTGGCCACATAATTAACCTCTAGCGGGGGTGATACTGCTTTCATATAAGAACCATTTAGGGATGATGGTTGAGTGGGAGCTGATTCAGGACCAATGAATGTAAGTTGATCAATGATCACAATGCTTTCCTCATGTGGGAAACACATCACTCGAAAGAGAGAAGAAACAAGAGCTCCCATGGCATAAACATAGTCACGACCA
Organism: Pinus taeda; assembly: GCA_000404065.3. Taxonomy (NCBI): domain Eukaryota; kingdom Viridiplantae; phylum Streptophyta; class Pinopsida; order Pinales; family Pinaceae; genus Pinus; species Pinus taeda. Next base: position 39,916 of record APFE030044679.1, on the reverse strand, counting down.
AGGAGCATATTAAAATCTAAAGGGCCTTCAAAAACTATCACATCTATATAGAAAGTCTTTCCTCCCAAAGTAATAGGTAACTTAGGAAGGATCCCTAATGGTTGATTGGTTCCTCTATTAAAATCTAACAGATTCTGGGTGACGGGGACAAGCTGAGGAGAACCCAAAGCTTGACAAGCAGTTGAGGACATGATGCTAACAAATGCACCCTGTCTCAGACTGTGCTAGATACGATCATATGGTAAGCATGTACTGTAATCTAGAAATGCACATAAGATGAAAGACGATATCCTGCCAGTCGAATCCAACCAAAAGAAGTGACCAAACTACTAAGAAGGGGTGTCTAGGAACGTGAGAGTTTCCCTCTTGCTCTATGGGAATAAGAGAACTACTCTCATGCACCTCGGGAACAAGAGGATTTCCCTCATGTTCATTCAAAACTAAAGAAACAAGAAGAACCTAAGCAGTATGAGGCTCACTCTCTACTGGAAAGGTACGATTAACTGAAGGTGGAGTCAAGTCTTCCATTTTCTCAACCAATCATTGGTTGAGAACGGACTCATGAGACTCACTTTCAGAGAGAGTGGGGTTGACCAAAGATGACTTGTGATCAATCACTGGATCAACTAGTGAAGGATCAGGGGAAAGCTTTCGATACCCAGTCAGAAGACGAGGTTGAGAAGGTGTAAGTTTTTCCAACTCTTTGGAATCTTCATCCATAAGAGGACAAAGGTGAATGTGATGATTACCTTAACAAAACTTAAAGGGAAATTTGACTTCTCCCTTTTTCCCATGAGCTTTACTGCTACTATTTGAGGGTTTATCACCACCATGATTACCATAGGTTGATGACAAAGGTCGATGGGAACCTATGGACCACAATTCTAAGAGCTTGGGAATACCAGGACAATTCTAAAAAAGGTGGTCACCCTTACGTAACATACAAGGGAATTTTACTTTACAGGGCTGGTTGGAAGATTTTTCTACATCAGTTGTATACGTAGCAATGACTGCTTGGTTGCCCCTTTGCTTATTTGGCTTCTTCTTCTTCTTCTTAGCTTCCTGATTAATAGAATCCACATTTTCACCAAGTGAAGAAGAAGAACGGGACGAAGAAATAGACAAAAAAAGACAAGGGGTCAACTTTAGGATCAACATGAGGTTGATGTTGTTCAGGTGGAGGAGAACTTGGTTGAAAAGCAGTTTGGACACTAGGAACCATTGAGGTCGAAAATAACCAAACTAGCAGACCAATGGTCAGTCCAAGAAGGGACAATGTCACCATATAGGAAGCACTAGTATTTCCAAAGGAAGGAAAAGGACTAGGATTCCCATTAGAGGGGTTTTCTTGACTAGTAGACTCAGGAAATATCTCCATTAGTATCAACCTAAGATCTACTAAGGAGTATTTCCATAGGAAGGATGTTGTTCTGCGGTCAATTAATTTTAGAATTTGAAACAAAAAATCTGCCTTTTCATGTTTTAAGAGTCGAGAAAAGGACGAAAAGGTGACTCTAGTCACTTTCATTGGTTTAGCGAGCTTGAAAGGACAAGCACTCAAGAATCTTTTCAAATTTGAACAGTCATAAAAGATTGAAATGACCACTCAAGTAACTCTAGGCAAAAGGAGTACCAAGTAACCGTGAACTACAATATACACCTTAGCAAATAAATTTCCCAAGGACTTGACACACGTGCAGGAAATCTCCCTGAATGTTGTGTTCGGTGTATCACATTTACAGGGCTGTAGACTCAGCTTCCTATGGATAAATGTTTGAAACCTATAGGGGCCTCCCTTTATATACTCGACGGTATGGGGAGCACAAGTCCGTGCTAGCGCTGTCTAATGCAAAAGCGAACGACAACTGCTAAGTTTTATAAACGTCGGAAGGCGTCTCTAGCCTAGACCACTAAGTATGAATGTTAATGTTTCAAATGCTCCTTAGATTAATTGATATATTTTAAAGTTTACCTTCAATTATGTTTTAGTTTTGGGCTCAAAATGATGTCACCTGAACACCTATGATGCAACTATATGAGAAAAGGAAAACTTTAATTTCAATGAAAGCTAGACTAATCAAGGGAAGAAATTTCAATCAATAATGCATCAAACAAAAAGCATCATGCAAAATGCCTTCCACTAACTTTCACTTTCATCTTACAAATGCAAAATGTGAAAACTAAATCTAATCTTTCATTTCACTAAATGCAATGCCAAAAGTAAAAATGATTTCCACTTTTCACTAACCTAAATGTAACTTTTCAAAAGAAAAATGATTTTGACTTTACTAAGATGCATTTATATGAATTATGTTACTCTTTTCATTTTGGATGATTTGATGCACCTAATATAGTTTTTTTAGCTTTCAATCATTGAAAAATGTGAACTATTTTCAATGATAAATCTCAAAAAATAACTTTCCAATAAAACAAATCTAATGCATTTTCACGAAAAGTAAATTTCGAAATACAAGCTAAAACAAATGAAAAATGATGTTTTCAATGATTTCCACATAAAACAACATTCAATCAATTATAGAACCATCATCTCAACGACACCAACAAGCAACAAGCAATGACCAATGACTAGAAACCCTAGAATTCAGTCAGATTTCACTTCGAAGCCAACGAGACAAATTTTTCAAATTAATCAAGGCAAGCAATCAAAGCTTTGACAAATCAAAGCATACATGATGGGAAAAGACCTTAGGGGTCAAGACACACTAGATTCTTAGGAAGAAACTTCAAAAAATTTTACATTCAAGGAACATCACTACTTTATATACCCAATCATGTGCTTATCACTATTTTTCATAGGCAAACCGCAATGGAATCACTACTTTGTATAGAAAAAGTAGTTAGGATTTCAATGCAACCAAATAATGAAGAAGAAAAAATGCATGGCGACTATAAAGATAAAAATTGTGATGTCATCACGAATGTTAAGGCTAAACCCGTGATGGGCGAGGAATATGGGAAAAAACTAAAAAGATTCCAAGAAACAATCCAAACTTAGCACTCTAAGGTAGTAACCAATGATGGTATACACCCAGACTGATGCAGACAAGCGAAAAAACTAACGGTTGGTCAAACTAGACAAAATATTAGGGTGAAGGATTGAAAGGAAGGGATCATAGGTTCCCCAATGGAGTTGCCATTTTTTTGTCAAGGTTAATCCTCTCTATGGATAGAGACGATCCCTCTAACCCAATGAGTGGGTCTAGCAACCAAAGTGACAATCAACTAGACATCTTCCTAGGTTATAATTGACAAGTAGAACGAAAGAGATGGCCTACCTCGTTCTGATGCTATTCTGATTTCCTTTGTTGAGGGCCTCGAACCACTTGTGTCACGGACTTGTTCCTACTTCTCTCAATGCTTATGTACCTATACAAGTGATCAAGAGACAACAAAGCATGCCAAAACCAATAGCAAATTCAATAACAACCTACTGAACTGATCAAGGAATGTCAAGCTAAATAATACAAAAACATATATATTTTGGGAAGATGAACCAGTGGTTGTAATTATTAGGAAATAAAGGGAAGCTTACAACCAAAGCCTTGATATTGAAAGGCTCTCCTTGAGTGGTAATCCAAGTCCAAGCCAAGAACTTTCTAAGCACTCCTCTAAGTCTAATGAATAGCATCTACACACAAGCTTAGCATAAGGGTGCAAATAGACATAGACCAACCCAACCTCTAACCTGACCAACCATTTTGGAATGGGATAGGAGGAATTTATAGGATGGGAAAGGGAGTTAGCACCTCTCCAAATATAGGATTAAGCCCTCATCTCAAGGAGGTAGCTCACAGGGATAAGACCAACAGGCCAATTTGGGAGAATTTGACCTCATCTACACCGAACAATCTCCAGCTCGCCACTCTAGAAGCTTCTAGATCACGAAAATTCTCATCCTATTTGGGAAAATTTCCTTTTTGGGATCATTGTGGGTATACAAGAAAATAGATCGATGTGATCGTGGGTCTTGCATAGTGCAACATTTGATCTTCGCGGTTTTTAGCCTCATAAGAGCGATGATCCTCAAATTAGGGTTTAAGAGTTATTTCTTCAGGGGAAGCTCAAGGAATTTTCCAATCAATGTCTTAGGCAAGATCTAAACTGCATATCTGAATGAGTACACTACATAATGGTCATGTTTCAGGCACTTCGGGGTATGTCACAGGGAAGTGCAGGAGGTGTGACAAAATATTGTGTAACACTAGGCAAAGACATCACATAACTCCTTAAAAAGGGAAGTGTAAATCTTGATCTCATCTGGAGAACAAGAAACCCCAACATGGATTTTCTCAACAATTCCCAGTTTAAAAGAAATATCGATGGACATCGTAGTATTAATGTTCCTCGTGTTTCCCTTAGACAAAAATTCATGCACCATAATAGGCGTTTGAAGTGGATGGGTCAGTGTACGGGAAACAAAGGTATCTAAACATGATGAAATCTCTCTGAGACTCGGGAGAAATGAGGAACGATGATGGGAATCATTCCAAGGAGTTTCCTCAAGAGAAATAACCTCGGTGATACTCTTGTCAATGGGAAATGTCTCATTCAATGGATCTAGAGAATCCTAAGAACCAAGCTAAGGGGATTGTGAATACGCATCTAGATGCATACTAAGAGTAGCACGACTTTAAGAAGTGACTGCTAAAGCCAAAGCAACAGCTTGATAGGCTCGTTCTGCTGGGTTGAGTGGCATGACATTGCCAAAAGAATCAACTTGATCAGGGTGAGGAACGATCCAAGGATTTTGAGAAGTGGAGATCATGTTGACGTAAGCAACATTTGGAGGTGGGAGGGAAAAAATTCTCATAAGAGCGGAGTCGTTAAAAAGACCTGCCCCAACACTCTCATAAGGGATGTCAATATTTTCGAGATATGGCACATTGTCATTTGAAGAGCTGGAAGAGAAAAAGGCTAACTGATCAACAATGACTATTTCCCCTCATGAAGAAAACGAAGCACATGGAACAAAGAAGAAACCACGCAAAAGATGACATGAGTCCAACTTCGACCAAGTAGAAGGTTATAATTCAAATTTCATCAACGACTTCTAATTTGAGTTAACGGTTTTCCCTTTCAACGTTATGGGAAAGTTCATGAGAATATTGTAAGGATGAGATCCTTTGCCATCAAAGGCTTCTAAGGTGTTAAGAGACTGGTTGAGAGGCAGAGAGACAATAACTTTCCAACATGAGACAAACATGATGCAAGTGGAAGCACCCTTATTAATCACAGTCTGATGAATTGTCTTCTCTTTAATAATGACTTGAATTAAAAAGGCAAGTTGATGTGGAAGATGTGGAACATGGATTTACAGGTCAAAGGTAATCAGACTCGAACCAGTAGGGTCAATTCCTCCTATAGCGGAGAGTAATTCTTTCTGTTGTGATGGACAACTCTGGAGAACTTCCAAGGCAGACATCGTCAAAGGCACTTGAGCTGAATCTTCAACAATATTGTAATGTTGGGTAGCTCACACATTCAGATTGTAAGATGATTTCGAAAGGAGACCTTTGGGGGGTGGTCGAATAACAGAGTCATTACTAGGTCTCTCAATATGAAGAGGACCAGAACTGCAAGTAGTGGAAGGTACATCAGTAACTTTTTTCTCCACAACCTTTTTGGGAGGAGTTAGATAGTCTTTTGACCGGGCGGCAACAGAAATAGGTATTGTTCCACTCATATAAACCTGAGAACCCGAAGATGTAGAAGATTGTGGTTGTTCTACCAATTGGGTTTGTTGTGATGGAAAAGGTTCTTTTAGTACAACTGGTGTCCCTTGAGTGCCTTTCAACAAGTGATTAACTTCCGCACAATGGGGACAATCCTTGGTGTAGTGATCTTCCTCACAAATGAGGAAAGGATATTTGGACTTACATTTAGATGCATCATTAGCAAACGCTTTCAGAGGATCCTATTTTGGGGTATTAGATTTGGCTTTTCCTTTACCCTTCTTTTTACCCCTTGAGGCTTTATCTACCGCAATGGACTGAATGGAATTAAGCTCGGAGGTTTTACCAGGATTTGAAGAGGGATTCGAAGGAGGGTTGGATGCAGTAGCTAAAACAGATTTCTGCTTCGAAGAATATTTACTAGAAGTTTCAATGATTGACCCAATAATATTGTCAATAGGTGGTAAGTCTAGAAGTTTGGAAGATGTTGGATACATAGATGGTCTGAGAGCATCAGGCAAGAGATCACATAATGTGCCAGATTTGGAATATACTAAATCTAAATATTGGGCACGAGCAATGGGTTGATCTTTAGTCACACAACCACCCATAGATATGTCCTTGGCAATTTTGTTGACGAATGATTTGGTAAACCATTCAGTTAACAACTCATAAGGTATATCAAACTTAATAAGGCGACGCTAACGTCTCCACTCATGGATATGATCAGAGATGTGGGTAGCAGTATTGTGTTTCAAAGACGTAAGAAGATGGGTACCAATTTCATATTGAATTGGTAACTAGAAGTGAGTAAGGAAGGCCATTGCTAAAGATTTGAAGTCTTGATAGGCACCTCGAGCTAACTCGATGTACCATTTCGCGGCAGCACCCATCAGGGTTTGTTGGAAAAGACATAGACAAACTAAGTCCTCGACCCAGGAATTGGATGAACACCATAATGGTAAGTCATAATGTGGGCCTGGGAGTCTTCTCTAGGCATTCCTTCAAATTGCGGACAATCTCCAGGAATCTTAGTATCAACTGGAGGTCAATACAGCGAATGGAGTATTGGATCATTTGTGAACCTTGACACATCTGGTAGTTCCAACGTCGCTAGAAATGGAAATTGTGGATTGAAAGTCATGGGAGGCCTTTGATAAGGCCCAACTTGTGAATTCCAACCTTGTTGGTGTGGTTTATTCCCCCAAAGTGGAAAATTTTGAACATAAGTAACTTGATATTTCCCCCACTAGGAGGTATTTTGACCATACAAAGGCGGATTTCTCCCCCACAAAGGTGGGTTTTGACCAAGGTAAGGTTGATACTGACCCGACAAAGGTCGTTGAGAACCATAAGGTGGATAGAAAACTTGCAAAGGGTATGGATTATAAGGTTGTTATTGCAACTCTTGACCCTGGTGGTAAAATTGTTGATGTTGTTGTTGCAGGGGTTGACCTTGTTGTTGTAAGGTTTGACCTTGATGATCCAAGGGTTGCTTTTGTTGTTGCAATGGTTGTTGATCAAGCCCTTGTTGCACATAAGGTCTTTTTTTTTTACATAAGGTTGTTGTTGTTGGAAAGTTCCTCGTGGAATTTGTTGAGGTCTTGGTTGGTACTAATAAGTTCCAGCTTGAAATTGAACAGATGCCCCAAATGAGGGATTTGAACCAGGCTGCATTAGGGGGCTGCCTATTGCATAAAGGGTGGATTTTGAGGTTTTTGTGAGCCATATGGATGGTAGGGTATTTGGGCTAAAAGAGGTTGTTGATATGGGGTTTGGCTTGATCCAGATGGAATAGATGATCCACTACGATAAGGTACAGTGCCAACATTTTGACTAGCTTCGGTAGCATGAATTTGATATCCACTCACATAAGTTCCACCCAAAATAGGAGGTACATATGGAGGAGGCGGTTATTTCTCCCCATGCAGTGTGATAGGTGGTGGCACATATTATACACTTAAGGAAGGACCCAAGGAACCTATAGGGACATTAAATGTCCCAACTGTAACTGTCAATTATACAGGAACTGAAGAAACTAAAGTCGGTATAGGAATTTGAGAGGCCACTCTTGAAACAAATAGACCAAAAGTAGGCATGGTGCCTGACGACCAAATGGGATTATGATAAAGTGAAGATGCACTTGGAATACCTGAAACCAATTGAGCTGAAGAGGTATAACCAGGAGGAAACAAAGGTTCACTGCTTTAAGGTGGTGGTGGAGGTGATACAATTCCCACATATGGAAAGCCTTCAGGTGGAAAGTCATATTCAAAATCATTGCCAACACTAGGAGTATGAATGGATGAGACTTCTTGAGGACCTCGAAGAGAGGTTGGAAACTCACCTTCTGATGCCATGGGAGGAAACAGTTGGCGAGGGGGAATCCGAGGTGATGGTGGAGATAACTCAAAAAGGCACACCAGGATTATCGTGTGGACTATACGTCCATTGAGCAGATGTGACCAATGGATCAAAAAGCAGATTTAGAGGGAATAATACAAACCTCTGTGGACTCTCAGGTGTTTTTGGATCAAATTCCCGAGATGATGAGTCTCAAGGAGGAGGACGAGAAGCAAGGGGTTGAATACTCAGGATAATTCCAAGTTCAAGACCTTGGTCTTCAAGTGACTGTGAAATCTAAGGATAAACTCCTTGTGATGACCCTTCAGTGTCAGATGGTGAAGGGGAAATGCAAGGTGAACCTGGTGGTTCAGCCACGATGACCTTCTCTCAAAAATAATAAGGAGTGGTTGATTTGAGCCTACAATTAAAATTTACTATTAATCAGGCAATATGAGCCCAAGGATAACTGCATAGGTAAGTCATGTTATCGTTAAATTTTAAAACTTAAAAACAATAAATAAATCAAAAAGGGTGTATTAGGCAAGAGAGTTTACCAAGTATCAGTGAACCGTTATATACACCTTAGCTGAAACCAAGGACTTAAAGTACAACGACCGATCTCCTTGAATGTTTTGTTCGATGTATCACATCTAAAAGGTGACTAAATCGGTTACATGTGTCTACAGGATAGCAACCTAGTGGGGTCTCCCAATATATACTCAACGATATGGGGAGCACAAGTCTTGTTAGCCTTGTCTAATGCATAACCATTCGGTGAGAGCGTTCCCATATACTTGCCATACTAGAGTGCCTCCGATATACCCAAGATTACTAGAGAACCTCTGATATACTTCCATACTGGAATAAGATTTCACCCCTAGGATACAATGCAGGCAGTTAATGACAGTTGCTAGTTTTATAAATGCCAGAACACATCTCTAGCCTACACCTCTAAATGTTTGCGTTAAGTTCCAAATGCTCCTTAGGTTAATTCAGTGAATTTTAATGTTGTTATTCAATTATGTTTCAACTTTGGGCTCAAATGATGTCAGTTGAATCCTATAATGCAACTATATAAGAAAATGAAGCTTTTCACTTCAATGCATGCTATACTAGCAAGGGAAGAGAGTTCAATCAATGAATGCATCAAACAGTATTCCTCCACTACATTTTATTTTCCAAATGCAATATGCAAAAGCAAAACTATACTTCACTTTCACTAACCATCATGCAATCAATCGAAAGAAAAAATGACTTTTACTTTACTTAGATGCACTTTAACTAAATTATGTTCTCTTTGATTTCAGATTCTCTAATGCAATTAAGCTTCAACTAAAGCAAAAATGAAGATTTTGATTCAAAATGCTCCTAATGCAAATTATGCACCAACCAAACCAACACCAAATCAAAAAGCATTCAATGAAAATGTCTTTTACTTTCTCTTTTGAATAGGTAAACACGTACACTCTTTTCAGTTTGTAAACCAAGCAATGTAATCTATGTTTGATAAATAACAAAGATGAATTTCAAATGTAATATGACCTAATACAAATAAAAAGAAACTTTGCAAAAGGCAAATCAAAACTGATGCAAATCAATGTTTCAAATGATTTTACCAGATAATCAGACCTAACAATCAGCAAACCACGGACTCAATGACACACACAATCGACAAGTGACAATCAAATAACCTATAAAACCTAAAATCAATCCAATTGCACTCAAACACTTGAAAGTTCGAAAAGGTAGGAATTTTCTAATGAAATCAGGTAATCAATCAAAACATCAATAAGTCCAATCATACAGGACTAGACAAGACCTCAGGGGCTCAGACACACTGGAGTTTGACAGAGAAGCCCTAGGTTTTCTGCCAATCTATGAGATTAGCATGGTTGTTATGGCTAATTTGGCGCTAAATAAGGGATCAACGCGCTTGTTTTAAGAGAAAGCAGGTTGGCAGTGCCACTGTAAGGGGAAAAAGTGCAGTGGGCGAGGAAAAAGGTAAAAAATAAAAATATTTCCACAAACACTTCTAGACTTAGCACTCTAAGGTAGTAATAAGTGATTGTGCAGACCTATACATTCTCAAACTAACTAAGAACTCGATGGTTGGTCAAACCGATCAAGAGATCAGTTGAGAAAAGAGGATGAAGAGGCTATAGCTTCCCTAGAGGAATCGCCATTTTGTTGTGAAGGTAAATCCCCTTTGCCGACAGAGGCAATCCCTCTAGCCCAATGAGTGGGTTTAGCAATAAACCAAACAAAGTAACATACATCTTCCTAGTTTATGTTTAACAAATGTAGAGAGAAGGAGAAACCTACCTTGCTCCAATGCTAATCGCTCAATCCTTTAGAGATGACTTCGATTCTTTCACTCCAGGCCTCACTCCTTACTTGTTCTTCACATACGAGTACCTGCGAGGAAGATTAAAGAGATATGAAAAATACAAGAGCATGTATGGCATACATCAAACATAAACTACTTAATAGATCAAGGAATATTAAACTAAAAGTGTAAACATTTACACAATTATGGAAAGTGAACATCACATGTATATATTAATGAGCTAAAAATGGAAGCATGCAACCTATGCCTTGATGTTGGAGACCTCCTTTTGGTGAATTTCGAAGTCTAAGCAAATACGCCAGCCAACCTCCTTCTGTTGTCGCACCTCCTTCATCCGTTGTACCGCCCGTCCCCCCGCAAACACATATCTATCCGGCAAGCTCCTCCTCCAAACTAGAATGGGTATCGTGTAAGCATAATCTCGGCATAGGGATGCAGCAATCAATGACCAACCATTTGGGGATGGAAGGGAGTGAATTTATGGGAAGGGAGAGGGAGTTAGGGATCCACAAAGGAGGGAGGATGTTCCACATCTCAAGGGGAAATCCCATGATGATAAGATCAAGAGGTCCAAATGGGAGAGCTTGACCATATCAATAACAAACAATATCCAGCTCGTTGTTCTCGAAGGTTCTAGTGCACGAAGCCTCTCCTCAGTTTGGGAAAAACTGCCAAAAGAGGTGTAGCGCAGGTTCTCATATCAAAACCTGCACTGGAAGCACTAGTGTAGAACGGTGCAACCTACCATCATCACTGGAAAGTAGTGTAGCAAAATGCGTTGATGCTAAAATTTAGGTTTTTAGTCAACCTTCTCCATAATGCATTTGGGGTAGTTTTCCTTTGATTCTTCAGGGAGGTTTTGGTTTGTATATCATCATGGATATGCTACACATTTGTCAATGTTTTGGTACTTCGGGATATGGAACAGGAAGTGAACAGGAGGTGTGACAAAATACTGTGTAACACCTTTGAAAAAACTAATTACAGTTTTGTCTGGCTGGTTTTCTCATTGATAAAAAAGAGATAGGTCATCCTTATAGTTACTGTTTCCCTGTCTTTTTCTGTCAAACACACCAGTCTACTTCTTATTCTTGCTTATTTGTGATCAAATTCTTATTTAATTACAAATTTAGGGTTTCTCAAGATTTAATGTTTTTTTGAAGAATTGTGGTCATTTTTTAGCGATTGAAGGATTAGTTTCTTTTCAAACTTGGAAATTTTCAAAATTACACTCTTGATATCATTAGATCAAAGCATTCATAGGGAAAATGCATTTCTCGCCAACTCTTGATTGATTCCTATGTGTTTAAAAGTTTTGAGTGATAAATTATAAAGGGTGTTTTTGGTTTGTTTGATCTTTAGGCAAATTTGGATCTTAGTTTATTTATGCATGTTCATTGCATTGGAAATGAAATTTGTTGTCTTCTAAAGGATTGGTGAAGTATTGAGTTTTGTATTTAATTTTAAAAAAAAAACAAAAAAACAAAACAAAACAAAACAAAGAACTCTTGAATTCTCTTAATTAGAACTTCATTTAATTAAAAAATTGTAAATTTCATGTTCGATTGCATTAGAATCTTGAGTTGTGTCATAATATCATAGGTTTCACTTTCATCACCTACTGAGTAAATAACAGCTTAATAAGACAATGTTAATTAAAATTAATCTAGAATTTTATATTTTTAGGCTCTTGCCACCTACAGTAGCTTAAGTGTAGGGCTTTGGAATAGGAAAGTGAGTAAACTTTCCAAAGCTACAGATTAACAATAGAATCCTGTGGTAGGGAGAGAAAATCCAATTATTTCAGTTTTTCTCTAAGAAGCTCTTCATGTACATGAGTTAAGCACGAGATCATGTCGGATTTGGTGAAGTGATTGTACCCACTTCATTAGCTACGATACATTGATTTGCATGTATTACAATGGTACTGAAAGGTACTTGGGGTCACTTGAAATTAAACCTCCAATTGATCATGTGGAGGAGTCTTCAAGGAGATTGAGCTTGTTACTTTGCCCTTGCGTGTATGTCCGATCTACGATTATCCCCCCAGGTAAAAATTTTGTATTTTGTAAACTTAGTGACCATAATCCTTGGGCTCTACCTAAGATGATGGCAGAGGGAAGGTCCTATTGTACCTAGAATAGACGTTGACTAGACTCACTTGGACTTTTTGGAGGGTAATCTTTGCTTGAGATGGTATAAGTGAAGTTACTTGCCCTAGATTGTTTCATTAAGCAAGTTATGAGGGAAAATGTTTCCAAACGCTCATATATTTAAAGCTTTTCACCTTGATCTCTGTGACGTTGGACTTCATCACCAACTAGTAATTATTGATCTCTATGAGAAGCCAGTTTGTGTGGTTTGAACTCCTAGATTTTTAGCGTGTGTTACTTTGTTTGTTTTAGAGACTTTAGGTGTAATTTAAATATTGTGTAAATCATTAATTAAATATTTCATCATGGCTAAATTACTGAGGCAATCATGTAGAATAATAGGGAAACCCCTTGAGTATACACCGAGTTAGTTAGAAAAGATCAAAGCTGAAAAATCGAAATTATTAGGATCCAGGACTACAATAAAACCTTAAACTTCTACTATTGTAGAATCTGATGTAACATTAACTAAATTAAATCAACAAGAAACATCTACTATTCTAGGATCTGAAGTGAAAAAATATGAATTTGATCAACCTCAAAAATTAGAATCAAACTCAGAAAGAATTGATTTAATAATTATTGAATTTATTCAAACAAAATCAGATATTGGAGAGGTTTCAAATTCATAATTAACTGAACTGATAAAACAAATCCGTATGAAGGAGTAAACTGATAGAAATTAGATACATAATTCAATATAGACTATTTCCCACCAATTGTGAAACTCATTTATACTTGAGTGACAGAGGGGAGCTACAAGGTTGCCTTTGATAATGCATTTGCTTCCTCATTGAGCTCTTGCAAAATGTAGTTGTAGGAGATCCATTCAAAAGAATAAGCAAGCTCATAAATTTCTTGAAGAAGAGAATCCAATTCAATGTTTTGTATCCTACTTCTACAATTTTCCCAGTCTATAACCAACTTTGAGCTCGCAAGGACTTGTATTCTAGATATATATTTCAATTGGAAATCTTTAAAAGTAAGTAGAGACTTGTGAATTTAGCTTTATTATTCGTTCCTCTACCCATTAAAAGGATTCTAACTAGAATATGTGATTGGTTGAAATATATTAACATGCCAACACCACCATGGGGCAAGTGTCCTTGACTTGCTCCATACAAAAATCACCATGGGTTATCACAGTCAATTTCAAGCAACCAGGGCACTCTTTGATGGGAGGACTCTTCTTGGATCTAAATACCTTTGCCAAAGCTATGATAAAGGAAGCAAACGAGTTAGGGGTCACCATCTTATTTTGAAAAACGTTGTATTTTTCTTCTAGATGTTGTTAATGTGATTGCAAGGGAGGCTCGAGAATGAACTAATTTATTTTTCAAGGAGCCATCACTTGATAGGGACCTCTAGCGAGTTTGAGTGCCAAGAAGCCTTGGGCGACAGAGTTAATTGTATATATATGAAAACTTGTGAGACAAAAGGGCATTGTACAGATAGGTGTATAGTAGATTCTGTGAAAATTCCTTAATTGCAATTACTAGAGTTTATTTTTCTAATTGTTAGTAGTTTAATTGCTTGCAACAAAATCACACTGCATACCTTGGGAAGATCGTACAGCCTACTCGTTGGCTCCAGATAAGTCATCCTCACTTTGCCTTTGGTATGTAGTTTCTCTACCTTCCAGACAATTTTCTACCCTCCAACTATTAAATCAACCTCCTTTTCACCTGTTTTCACTAGGTTATGGCTCACTCGCATTGGTTGTGTGACCCTCTCTATAGAAATATTCAGCCTCTTCTCTCCTGTCAAACCATCACTAGAGGGACTCTGGAAAATTCTCCAGATCTCTCTGTTGTTGCTCCCTCAATCACTGATGCACCTCCACTGGCTCGAATTCTTCCCTCATTGAATCATTATGCACTGGGAAATTCAAACTGCTTGGATGCTTGCTCTCTCACTTGTGTCTCTCCTTCTCCCATCGATCTACTATTATAATCTCTCGTTGGTGCTTCAACGACCATGATTAGATCATCGTCAATGGATAAAATCATCTTAGACATGATCCATGTGATTCTATATAGCATTCTCGATCATCCTCAATTAATTCCCTTTAATTAATTGATTTCCCTAAGTTAGACTTAGGCATTTATAATTATCAATCAATTAATTTAATTGAGGTGTTTCAGAAGCTTCTCTCGTGAAACCTTTTATGGGTTTTGGAGATATCGTGTTCCTTAGTCTCTTAGACATAAATAGAGACTCGAACACATGTTTGATGCTACAAAAACCAACACTCTGTCTTACCGAGGAAAGTTTTTTCTCCACCACCTAGATAATCCCATGTTGTTGATGTCTAAGTGACCCCCTCCACTTCTCCAAGCTAACCAATCTCCCTGTCATTATAAACCACTTTGAAGAAAGCATTATCCATCATGTTACTACAAAAACTCTGATCTACTCATAATGTTATTGTTACTGCTCTACTGCTATCTCTTGTATTGTTGCTACAACTACTACAATAATGAGTCTAATCTCCCCAAATCCTGAAGCACTAGATTCCATAGGGTTTATCCCTCTTAATCTAGACTTCCTTTGAGTCTTGATCTCTCTCTGCTCAGTCTTGACAACTTGCACTATCCTCCCATATCGGAAACTGGACTGTCTAGGTCTACATTGGGAATCTCCTGGTTGGACTTGTACCCATAATTCACACTGCTTGTGTCACTAAAACTAGTTTTACAACTATCCCTCAATAATATGACTACAAATAGCTCTTCTACTGTCTATTTGAGTGCTATCTATTGGCACTATGTTACGCAACTAGCCCTGCAACTATCTATTGAGCATATGACTGCAACTAGCTTTGCTAACACTTAATCCTGCTATTGTGATATTGTGGGCCCCTATAGAAAAGGTGACGGTCTTGCTGCAACAACTGGAACTGGTCCCATTGATCTCCTTGTTGCAACTGTGCTAGACCCTTCCCAATTTGATATGCAGAGGTATCAAACTTCTCCTCCTCTTGGAGGCATTTTTGTTATCAATGCAAACTCCTCTAATATGATGGTTAGTTCATCAATCTCTGTTGAAGTTGTTGTCTTCTCCTGCTACCCCTTCTTTTCCTTGTTCCTTTGAGGACAATAGGTGACATAGTGGCCATACTCACCACACCTGAAGCCCTTAATCTTTGACAAATCTTTCTTCTTTCTCTCACCTCCTTTTGAGCCATGTCCCTGAATGGGGCCTTGCTTCGCTTTTCCCTTACCTGCAAGGGCCACGTTTTCCTCATCCTCCTCCTCCTTCGGTCTCTTGTTGCTACTTTTGGTAGAACCATTCGTAAGACTGAGCCTCAACTCTTCTTGAGAGAATTCACTCAATAGACGATCCCATCTAGGGAGCATATCTTACCTAAAATAACCTGGACAAAAGTATGCCACTCCCTGTTGAAGCCATTGAGAGTTGTTCTGACTAGCTCGCTATTTGATGGTTTTTCTCTAAGGACTTCAAGTTCATCTCTGAAATTATGAATCTTGGTGAGGTAGGGTGTAACGCCTTCTCCCCTATGCATTCTGGTGGTCCTCAACCTCTCCTTGAGAATCATCTTCCAATTCTCCAATGGATTCTCATACAACTTGACTATTGCATCCCACATTTCCTTTGTTGTGTAATATAGGAACATGTGGAATAATATGATCCTGAAACCCATTTAGGATAATCCTCTTAGCCTTGCCCATCTCTTTCTTGTACATTTCTTGTTGTTTATAATTTGTAGGTACTGCAATAGTGTTATCTACGTACTCCTTCAGACCATACTCATCTAACATGAATGACATTCTAGCCTTCCACACGGCAAAGTTATAAGTTTTGTCAAGAATGTCTTGATCCCTGAGACCTATTGTGGCCACATCTGCTAAAATCAGGTAATATGGAGACTAAACATTCTCTTTCCTGCTCGACCTTCCTTTTGCTACTCACACCCCTCTCTGGTATGTGCAAATGTGATTCACTTGCCTCTAGAATTCCTTCTCCGACACTTGCACTGCTTGTTGTTCCTCTACTGGGGAAACTCACTCTAGTTGGGCTGAAAATTCTACCATGACTTCCTGTAACTAGAAGTCACATATGTCTTCCTTAAAATTGAAAACTTGAAACCCTCTCCTTATATATGTGCTTTTCTCTTCCTTCCCTTCACATATCTACAATTGTTGCAGCTGTTGCAAATTCCTACTCCCAAATATCACATATATGCCTTGCAAAATCATTGATTTGCTCGTTGGAACCTCCTCCGGCAAATCCACTGCCTGCAAACTCTTCTTCTGAGGCTATTCAAACCTTTCCTTGTACTGGATCTAGAAATTGAATCCTTTTCCTCTGCAATTAAGACAATTGGTTGGCCTGCATAGATCTGGAGAAAGTGCTTCGGCTCTGCCATTGAAACTGGACGATCTCACTCCTTCCTACCTCTAAGATTCAGATTTAATCAAACACACTCTAATACCATGTGAAAATTCCTTAATTGGAATTACTAGAGTTTATTATTCTACCTGCTAGTAGTTTAATTGTTTGTGACAATTAGCAAATAAATAACAATTGCAACCTTCACCATAAAAAATACTGAGAGATTGATACACACACATGATAAAATCAACACTAATATTTTTGGACTAACGTCCTCAGGAAAACCCTGAAGGAAGAACGATTGCAACATATAAGGGTTTATTTTATTATTATGCAACAAAATTCTGAGTACAATAATTTGGATGCCTCAATAGCAATCCTCCAACAGATAATTTGGAGAAATTATCTCCTTTCTTCAACAATTCAGCCTCCCTCTAGCTTGCTCGAACTCTCTCACTTGCAACTCACTCTGCCAAAATTCACACTACATTCCTTGGGAAAATCGAATAACTTGCTCATTGGCTCTAGATGAACCATCCTGCCTCCCTCTGCCTCTGGAATGAAGTTGCTCTGCCTTCTGGAAAATATTCCGACCTCCAGCTACTAAATCAACCTCCTTTCAAACACTTCACACTAAGTTTTGGCTCACTCACACTGGCTATGTAGCCCTCTCTGCATAAATATTCAACCTCCTCTCTCCTATCAAATTGGAACTAGAGAAACTCTAGAAAATTCTCTGGATCTCTCTGCTGCTATGCCCTCAATCAATGATGCTCCTCCACTGGCTTGAATTCTTCCCTCACCTAATCATTGTCCACTGGGAAATTCGCACTGCCTAGATGCTTGCTCCCTCACTTGCGTCTCTCCTCATCCCATCGATCCACTCTTATAATCTCTCACAGGATATTCAACGACCATGATTAAATCCTCATCAACGGCTAGGATCATCTTATACTTGATCCATGGGAGCCTCTAGAGCATTCTAGATCATCCTCAATTAATTCCCTTTAATTAATCAATTTCCCTAAGTTAGACTTAGGCATTTTTAATTATCAATCAATTAATTTAATTAAGGTGTTTCACAAGCTTATCTCGGAAACCTTTTATGGGTTTTGGAGATTTCATGTTCTTTAGTCTCTTAGACACAAATCAAGACTAGAACACTTGTCTAATGCTGCAAAAACCAACATATTATTCATGTTGATGGCAAAGAATACATTTGTTGGGACCGTGCCACCCATGGGCAGAGAGAACCTCCCATGTGAGAATCCTACTAGTAAGAGCAATCCAAGAGATATTTTTGCCTTGAGGAGGGCATTGGTTTTCCACAAGCCTCACCAATACCATAGTTTCTTCCCTTCGAAGTGATCCTCAACTCAAAATTTGTAGCTTGTTTTAGCAATAAACTCACCAGTGGCGGGGTTTCGAGTCCAACATAGTGTATCAGAGGACTCTGGCTTCAGTGTGATGAGTTGAGTACAAGAAGAGTTATACAATTGTCCCATTTCCTAGCCAGTTCTTTCTCCAGTCTAAAGGACTAGGTAGATTTCCAAGCTCCCCTGCCACAAGCCCATGGGAACTTGGAAGTTGCATAAGATAGAAGTAAGATGTTAGAAGCCTCCAATCTCTATAAAAAAGGGTGGGAGAGGGCATAATAATTGCCTACCACTAGCCATGTATCTCTTCTAATACAAACTTTAGAACCATCCCCCATTTTCCAAGCAATCCATTTCCCTGGTAATGGGAAGGAAATCACCATTGCTTTCTAATTGATGGATCCCTTAGATAGTTTATTTGTAATTTTGATCCAATTAGGGAAGGATGGGCCATTTAAATACTTACACTATATGACTTCAGTCTAAATAGAATCACCAATGATCAATCTCTACAGGTTCTTACTTGCGAGGGCTTTGTGCAAATAGATGTATATTTTTCAAGCCCCGTCCCCCAAATTGTTTAGGGGCTACGAGCTTGGCCCAACTAATTACAGGAATACTTGGATATGGTCTAGCGCTAGTTTGTAAAACTTGTAACTAAGCATGGTATGTTATTGGTGATGCCTTTTAGCACTAGTGCAATGGAAAGGAAATATACCAAAATACTTTGTAAAACAAACTTCCCAAGAATGACACAACCTCCCTTTTTTACAAGCCAAGCCTAGTCCACCTTCTTATATTTGTTTGACTCAATTCGAATCGAAAATATTTGAGGTCGTCCTCAAAGGATTTGGTAGGATATGGAAAAGTGTCAAGGACCATTGAATGAGCCAAAACTAGGATTTATTTGCACATCAAAATGGATTTTTTATCATACTTGTAGATTTACAGAAGGACTCCATACTGGATTTCATGGCAATGATAGTCCAACGTGTTCCTTGTATGTAAAACCTAACATTGTCCATAAATAAGAGATGTGAAATATATGCATGATCTGAAAAGGATGTGCCCTTTATGGCCTTAGAGGATCTGTATGAATCTAGCAGTTTGCCCAGCGCTTTAGTGACCAAAAGAAAAAGTAATGGGGATAGAGGGCATCCTTGGTGGAGCCCTCTTGATCCTTCGAAGCATCTATAAGGAGCTCCATTATGAGACAAATAAAGGAGATTGACTATAGGCAACCTATCATCTAGGTGACCATTGAGAGGGCCATGCCTATCTATATAAGGAGAAGTCGTATAAAAGTCCATTCCACCCTGTCGAAAGCTTTGGAGAGGTCTAATTTAAGGAGGATAGACCTACTTTTTGATATCTTGATGTGATGCATGACTTCTTGAGCAACAACCAGTGCATCCATAATGTTACAAATTTGTAGAAAGCCAAACTACTCTTGTGCTATGTATGCGCTGAGGATGGGCTTAAGCCTATGTGCTATGATCCTCATAATCAATTTGTAGATGGCATTTCAGCAAGAAATGGGCCGATAATAAGAGAATTATTTACCATCTTGTGTTTTAGGAATTAAGCAAAGGAAGGTGGAAATCATTAAGCTCAACACCCTTCCTTGTTCATTGGATTCCTTAACCACTCTTAATATGTTTTCTTTGAGAAGGTCATAGAAACCCAAGAAGAATTCCACAGGGAATCCATCGGGTCCTGGGTTTTTAGATATTTGCATGGATTTTATAGCAACCAATATTTTATCTTTTAATACATCCTCTATGAGAAGGGAGTTCATCTCTTATGTGATAGGCGTGGGGAAGAGTGATATCTCTTGTAGAATGTCTTGTATGGGAGATCTAGGGGAAACCCGGTAAAGGGAGTGAAAATAGTGCACCCTAGCCTCTACTTTCTCCCCATAAGACTATAGGGGGGTAACGTCCTAAAAGATGACATACCAAATCATATCCCCTATTTCTTATAATTGGCATACTAATGAAAAAATTGTGTTATTGTCTCTCAATTCAAGTCATATTGTCCTACTTTTGAGACACCAACTTTCTTCTTCCAGCAATAGTATAGAGTGCCTTATTTGTGTCAAGGATTTCAATTCCTACAATGACAACGATGTGATATCCCTTTTGGAGGAGGATTGCAGCTCGTAGGGCTTTTGTTCAACCTCTAATAACTCCTCGTTAAGATTTGCTTGGAAGCATTTCACCCATGCATGAGAGATCTATTTGATGTGTGAAAAGTTGTCTCGAAATTGTTTTATATATGTGTAGTCATCTTGTTGCGTCAAGGCTCTCCATGAGGATTGAATGAGATTACAGTATTCTCCCCCCTGTATCCAATTGGTGCTAAATTGAAAGGGATATGCAATTTTGCTACCCCTCAGGATAACGTGCAAGAGAATCAACCTATGATCTAAGATTCCCCCTAATTCAATGGTAGATTTTATGGCACATCCAAAATCCCATAACTATTCCAATATAAGGAATTGATCAAGTCTTTTCGATACTTCATTGCCACTAGACCATCCATTGCTCCAAGTGGGAAGTAATTTATGAGGTTCAATAGCAATTAGGCCATGATTGGAGATCAAGTCCCAGAAAAAGGCACTTTGAGGATCTGGGCATGGGCTTGGCTCACAAACTTCTCATAGTGTCGTGAAATTTTTTAGATCCCCTCTCAAAATAATATATGATCCCATGAAGGCACCTTCTTGTGCTAAATTCGTGAGCTTGCTTCTTCCTTACATTCATTATAGAGAAATAAAAAATTGAAATCTTTTGCTTTAAACCAAAGAAAAATGGGAGAGGAAAACATAGAAGATGTGATGGCTTGATAATTGGGGCTCCATCCCGAGATGAGGCCATTAGAATATCCATCGACGTCCAGGGAACAAAAAGACTAGTCATTTAATATCTTTTTGAGGATACCCTCGGCCTTATCCCTGTGGCACATCATCTCCTGGATGAGAATAATATCAGGTTCGTAACTGATAAGAAACCTTTTGAGGGCTAGAGCTTTGTGGGTACCCCTAACTCGCAGACATTAAATGACAGTATAACATTTTGACAGGCTTGTCGGGGCTTTGCTTACTTTGAGTGCTCAAGAAATGGGTATCTGCTTCCCTTTCTTAATATCCTATAAAGCCTTTTCATGGGATTTATGTATATTAGATTTTTGACACACAGGGTTAGGGTCTGGAAAATCAAGGACAAAGCCTCTTAAGGAGGGAGGTAATTCAAAATATTTGGTATGGGAGCGCAAAGCATAGGAAAGTTTTGTCTCCATAGGGGGAGGAGAGGGAGGCGCAGAGGAAGGAGAGGTAGGGGAGGGGGTTAGAGATGGGAGAGGGAGGGCAAAAGGAAATAACAAGAGAGGGAGAGGGGAGAGAAACTTCATTTTATAGGGAGGGAAGGGAAAGGGGGGGCAGGGGGTTAAAAGCAGGTAGAGAGCAGCGAGAGCAAGAGAAGGGAGGAGAGGGGAGGCGAAATAAGCAGGGGATTGGGAAGTAAGGAAGAGGGGTTAAGAGGAAAAAAAATGAAAATATTAATTTAAATTAATATTATAATATTTTTAATTTTTAATTTATTGTTTAATGATTTGTAATTTTAAATTCATTATTTAATTAATTTATAATGATAAAAAAAAATAAAATAACTTTAAATGGAAACATAATTAAACTTATTACTTCAATTGATTAATGACTAAAACCTTACGCTAAAATAACAAAATTTTGAATTAAAATATTATTAAAAGGTTAAAAATTAATTTTCAACTTTATTAGGTATGTCGAAATGGAACAAATAAGAATAGTTTAACCATTTATCATTTTTAAACGAGTCCTAAGTCTCAACAAAAGTCAATTTAATTATTTAATAAAAAAATTAGCAAAATAATATATATATAATAATATAATATATATATATATATATATATATATATATATATATATATATATATATATATATATATATTTGATGTCTTGATCTGATTTTATACCTTTTAATAATATATATATATATATATATATATATATATATATATATATATATATGTGTGTGTGTGAGATAGTAAATTTTGATATAATTTTTATAACTTTAGATTATTATTTCTTTGAGTGTTTGAGGATTTCTGTGATTGGAATTTTGAGTGTCTAGAGTTTCAAGAATATGATTCACAATAGCTATTTTTATGTCGATGTTTCAAGTTTATAACAAGAGAAGGGAGGAGAGGGGAGGACAAATCCATAGAGAAGAGCAAGGAAGGAGGGTAATACATATGGAATGGAAGGATAAGAAACTAAAATAAACTAGGGATTTGCTGGGTCAGTCAAATGCTTTAATGTTATAATGGTTGTGTAGTATGTGCTTTATACAGGTGAAGGAAGCAACTAAGTTAAAATAAGGATATATTAGTTGACCTTCTCTAATTTTTTACCCTAATCTTTTCGAGAGTATGAACCTCAATCCATATGTCCCTTCCGTACAAGGTACTAATGGGTGTTTGAAGATTTATGTGGTGAGAATATTGAGTGTCTAGTCAAAATATGATCCACAATAGATATTTTTGTGTCGATGTTTCAAGTCTATAACAAGACTCATCGTTAAGACAAATCCATAAAGAAGAGCAAGGAAGAAGGGTAATAAATATGGAATGGAAGAACCAAAAGTTAAAACGAATAAGGAATTCGCTCAGTCAATCAAATGCTTTGATGTTATGATGGTTGCGTGGTCTGTGATTTATACAGGCGAAGGAAGGAATTAAGCTAAAATAAGAATTGATCAGTCACCCTTCTCTGAATTTTTACCCTAATCTTTTTTAGAGTACGAACCTCAGTCCATATGTCCCTTCCGTACAGGGTACTAATGAATGTTTGAAGATTTATGTGGTGAGAATCTTGAGTGTCTAGAGAAATCAGAATAAGATCCACAGTAGCCACTTCTTGTGTCGACATTTCAAGCCTATAACAAGACTCATCGTCCGGACAAATCCATGGAGAATAGCAAGGAAAAAGGGTAATAAATATGGAATATAAGGATAAGAAATTAAAACGAATTAGGGATTTTCTCATTCGGTTAAACGCTTTGATGTTAAGATGGTTGCTTAATCTTTGTTTTATACAGGCAAAGGGAAAAATTAAGTTAAAATAAGAATAAATCAGTCGCCCTTCTCTAAATTTTTACTCTAATCTTTTCGAGAGTACGAACCTATTCCATATGTCCCTTCCATACAAGGTACTAATGAGTGTTTGAAGATTTATGTGGTGAGAATCTTGAGTGTCTAGAGAATTCAGAATATGATCCACAGTAGCCATTTTAGTGTCTACATTTCAAGTCTATAACAAGACTCGTCACTCGAAAAATCCATAAAGAAGAGCAAGGAAGAAGGGTAATAAATATGGAATGGACGGATAAGAAATTAAAACGAATTAGGGATTTACTCAATCGATCAAATTCTTTGATGTTATGATGGTTTCATAGTTTGTGCTTTATACAAGCGAAGGAAGGAATTAAGTTAAAATAAGAATAGATCAGTGGCCCTTCTTTGAATTTTTACCCTAATCTTTTCGAGAGTACGAACCTCAGTCCATATATCCATTCTGTACATGGTACTAATCAGTGTGTGAAGATTTTTTTGGTGAGAATCTTGATTATCTAGAGAATTCAGAATATGACCTCTTTTCTTTTCACCCTTTCACCTTGTATGTTAACTAATCAATCTAGATTAATTTTAACTTTGGATATACTGAGTGTTGAAAGGGATCAAATCTCTTGATATGCAAATCTATTTTATAGTGAAAAGATATTTGATCCCACTTTGCACTTGTTAGATCCAGAGTTAAGATGGATCTAAGTTGGTTTAATTTCCCTCTTTAAATAGACTACATTCCACATGAATACCATGGGTAAATACCATGGGTCCTCATAAACCTAGAGGTAAAAAACCACTGGTAGCTTGACCTAGTAAAATTTACCTTAATTACCCAACAATTTTTTAAAAATAACAATAATAACGTAGATTTGTTTTATTTGGTTGTTTGGTTGTTTGTTTGTTGAGTTGTGTGAGTTCAAAGATGATGGCACACTTAACCTTAGGCTTCAGAAATCATGACCCAAGGGCATCTAAGTTGTCAAAAGCACCAGAGGATCGCACATGGCCTAGCCCACACTAGCCCTTAACATGGCTAGATTTTTACCTATGGAGTTTCGAACTCGTGACCTTCACATCGCAAAGTGCCTTAACAATTCACCACCATCACCGTCTATTCTACACCCCATGGGCATAAAATTTTTATTTTTATTATTGCGTCGAGAGTATAGAAAAGATGTTGCAATGCCATGTCCTCTAAATGTTTTGACTCAGTCAAATTATATAAAAAGTAAAATAAAATTAAAATTAATAACATGAAAACATTTTTACTCAATGAAATAACATTAAAATAAAAATAACTTCATGGTATTTACCCATGGTATTCATGTTGAATATAGTGTATTTAAAGAGGAAATTAAACCATCCTAAAGCCATCTTAACTCTAAATCTATCAAGCACCGAAAGAGATCAAATCTCCTGAGATGCAAACCTCTTTTAGAGTGAAAAGAGATTTGGTTCCTTTAGGCGCTTGGTAGATCCAAAGTTAAGATGGATCTAGGTTGGTTTTAGCTTGAAGTTATTTTTATTTTAACATAGGGTTATTTTATTTTGGTTTGACCAAGTCAAAATGTTTATGGACATTACATCTCTATCATGCTGGGTTGGAGAGTGCCTCTTGGCATAAATATTCATGTAATTAAAAAGTCTTCATTTACATAACAATCTTATATTGCTATCCTTTTAATAAGAAACAAGTGTAGAAGTGTGGAAAATTCAATGTTTAAAGTGTGAAAGAAATTTGCATAAATATTTTATAATCAAATTTGTCATAAAACAATAATAAAATTATAATTTTTTTTTTTTTTTAAATTAATAATTTTTCTTTTTTAAAATTTATTTATTTATTTATTTTTATTTTTTTCGCTGAAGCAAGAGTCGTACATTCTATTTCATTATATCTAAAAACAACTTACATAATATACACCATTCCCAAAGGAACTGTGGGCCACAGAAGAAGCACCCGCTTATAGCCTATGGCCCCTAGCTAAAAGCTTAAACTACAAAGTCCACAAAATGCAAACAAATCAAATAGTAAAATTTGGGGTCAGACGTAGTAATGAAATAGGGAAACCGCTAAAACGGAAACCGGGTCCGGAAGGGGGGATAACTCTCGAGCATGTGGGGCGCACGAAAGCACCAATTTCCATCAAGACACATGACCTGCCCAGAAAATAATTTTCCTTGAACCGCACCAATGTCCTTGACTGTCGATCCTCCATGCCAGATCCTACGGTGGAGGATCATATCACACTGCCAAGTAGCCTGTCGGATACTCACGCGATAGCCAACCTGGACCCACAAACTAGCTTGCTTATTCATGACCGTAGATCTGTCCTGCATGATTCGACAAGTGAGGATCATATCGCACGAGCCTACCCCACCGAAGAATAGTGCATGATGAAGGTGGTAATCCTTCCCCGTACTATGCCACGTGTTGCTTGGTGAGTGGAATCGCTCCCAACTCCACAAAACCACTTCCTGCGTGAAGGGCGTGTGATGGACGCCAAACCCCCTCCCAAGCCGTATTGAAGTCGCTGAAAGGAAAATGGGAGTATTTAGGCTACCGAGAAAGCTGTAAATCTAACCCCATTCGACAACCCTTCTCCGCTGTCGAAAGAACCCATGCATTATGAAAATCCAACTATTCGACCGACCATCCTCAGACCTGCATCTACTCAGCAACTCTCATCTGAAACTTCTATGAACGAACTGTCGAGGGTTGGGGAGGGCGACAGTAACTTGCATCCCCAGAATGATCTTACTTCGGAGAAAATACTGCATGAAGAAACCAAGTCAACTTGACACCGCCCTTGTGTCTTTGTTTCGAAACACCATTATATCCTCATCTGTCTGGTCGTGACATTGCGCCTTTAATCTATTCAGAGGCATCTCAGGCCAACTCAGCGCAACCCTGCTTTTAGTAATGAGTACTCCTTGATTTGCCAAGATGTCCGCCAATTTGTTAGTTGTTCTTCTCACATGGTTAAAACTCACAGTTCGTAATCCCTAAAGATGAAGCTAAATTCTCTGAAAGACCTGGAGCAGTCTCCATTGTTTAGAGACTTTTTCTGGCTCCGTGCCATAGCTGATTCTTTTAACTAAGTTTATGATCAACTCAAAGTCAGCTTCTACAATAACATTCTAGAGATTATCCTTCTTTAGAAATTCTAAACATTGCTCAAGAGCCATTAATTCCACCATATTGTTAGTGGCTCTTCCCAAATGGCAATGGAAAATGAAAAGGAGAATGCCATTTTCATCCCTTAGCACCCCGCCACAGCCAACAATACCCGGGTTATCTTTGGAAGCCCCATCAATGTTGAATTTCAAAAAAATTTGTGGGGGAGGATGCCAATGATCCTGTTTAGAATCCATCTTCAAAACCTTCCTGTCCAGTCCCTGAGGAATAAGCCCCTACATACCTAACTTAAGAAGAATCTGTGATTCAGCTTCTGAAGGTGGATTCTTAGGTAAAGTTCGCACTATGGTGCTTACCGTCTCCTTAAGTTGTCTTAAGATTTGCTCGAGAAGGCGTTGGGATGAATTTTTTTCATTCTTAAAGATTTTGTTGTTCCTTTATTTCCAGACAATCCAAATTATGAAACTTGGCGTTAAAGCCCAGGCTGAGCCTAGAAGTTCAAAATCAGAGAAGTTGCGTCTCGAATTGATTAGGGTATTAATAATGCTTCCTTTGTCCCTGCATGTCTGCTGGAAGATAGTGGCAAAAGTATCCCACAACCAAGAGGTGAAAATACAATTATTGAGAAGGTGCTCCATTGTTTCCTGTTGGGCTTCACATAGCTGGCATCTGGAAGGGCCCATAACAACCCTCTTCCTAATGTTATCCCAAGTCAGTATTTTTCTATGATGCACCAACCACATAAAGATTTTAATCTTCATCCATCCTTGATGTCTCCATATGTTCTACCAAACCCTATCAGGTTCATTGGAATCCAGCTCAAGGAGTATATGTTTTGCCTCCTTGAGATTGAAGGTGCCTGCAGAATTGTTGCCCAATCTAAGTTGGGCATAACCCCCTATCACTAATATTTTCCTTTGTTCCAACATTGTTAGAAGTGCCTCGGCTTTGGCTTTTAGCGGGCTATCTTCCCTGTAATCCATCTTCTTCTAGGTTCTCCATTTTCCTTCACTGATGGTTTGATCCCAAAAATCTTTTACCTTAAATAACCTATAGGTATCTGTTTCTTCCTTGAGGTCCAGAAGGTTCTCGTTTAACAGTGTAGGTTCTTGTTGCCATTTGTCCTCCCAAAACAAAGCAAGATCACCATCCCTGATTTCCCGGAAGCTGTTTTTTTGTACTAATCCTCTATTTCCTCAGGCCTTATTCTAGATGTGTGAACCCTTAATGTTGCCAGACATCCTTATTAGATCATTATCTTACCAATTGATGGCATATTTTTCTTTCCATATTCTAGCACACTGTGCCTCTGGTTCTTTAACCCAACGCCACCATAATTTTGCCCCTAAAACTTTACTCAGTGCTTCCGGATCGTCTAGTCCAAGACCCCCATATTTTTTAGGTTTGCAGATCTTCTCCCAGACTACCAAGGCCCATTTCTTTTTTTCCTCCCCCTTACCCCAAAGAAAGTCTCTTTGAATGGTTCTAAAGTGTTGCAAAACTCCTTTAGGAGCTGGAAGGGCTGATAACATGAAGACTGGAATTGATTGGAGAACAACTTTTGTAAGCACTAACCGACCAGCCAAGTTTAAAGATCTAAGGGCCCATTTCCTTATTTTATCCTGCATCTTATTAATCACCGGCTCCCAAATGCCCTTGTGCAAAGGCTTATCAGTAAGAGGAACTCCCAAATATTTGGAGGGAAGGACATCCCTTTGAAAGCCTAGAATCTTGGAGATATTTTTCTGAATAGCAATATTGGTATTAAAGAAAAAATCTTAGATTTGGAGAGATTAATTTCCATACATGTAGCCCTGGCAAAGTCAAACAGGATATGCTTGTATGCTAAAGCTTCTTTGACCGTGGAGATGCCCCTACAGCATAGTATCATCAACAAATTGTTGATGGGTCAAAGTCTGACCAGTCTCAGAAATTTGGAGGCCTTTGATATTACCAACTTCCTTCACATGCTTGATAGACCGACCTAGTCCTTCCATCATGAGGATGAAGAGAAAGGGAGAGAGCAGATCACCCTGCCTGAGGCCTCTAGAAGGAGTAAAGGTCTTGGAAGGAGAACCATTAACCAGAATTGAGAAGTTGGAAGAAGTTACTAGGGCCATGACCCATCTTACCCAGTTATGATCAAACCCAAAAGCAATAAGGACCTTCCTTATATAGGTCCAATTCAGCTTATCATAAGCTTTGGCTAGGTCCAATTACATAATCATACCAACCTTCCTATTGCTTATCAAAGAGTGCACTGCCTCATGCGCTTGAATGATGTTATTGAGAACTTGTCTACCCTCCACATAACCAGATTGCTCCATAGAAACTAGAGTAGGAAGAAGTGGTTTGAGTATGTTAGCCACAACCTTGGATATTATCTTAAAAACCACATTGCACAAGGTTATGGGTCTAAACTTGTCTGGAGTCTGAGCATTGTCCTGTTTGTGGATCAGGGAGATGAAGGAGGTACTGAGGACCTTCAAAATAGTTTTATTCAACCTGGAATCTTCCACTATGTTCAGAATATCCTGTTTAACTATGTTCCAGCAAGCTTTAAAGAAATCCACATTGAAACCACCAGGGCCTGGCACTTTACCATTCTGCATTTATTTGATGACCTCA
Source organism: Pinus taeda (assembly GCA_000404065.3). Taxonomy (NCBI): domain Eukaryota; kingdom Viridiplantae; phylum Streptophyta; class Pinopsida; order Pinales; family Pinaceae; genus Pinus; species Pinus taeda. The sequence goes on along the minus strand of APFE030044679.1, from coordinate 10,715 downwards.
CTAACCTCCTCTTCTGTCACTAGCCTATTGAGATTGAAATTATCCTCTCTAGTAACCAGTCTAGGAATATTCCCTGTTAAATCCCTGATAAAATGCTCTCTGTCTGAAATGGTTTCCTGTGTTATTCCATGAAAGTGCTGAACTAACACATCTTCTATATCTTCATGTGAATTGTGAAGATCACCGCCCTCATCCTTGATCGAAGAGATTATATTATGAGATCTATTTGCTATGGTAGATTTGTGGAAAAATCTAGTGTTACGATCCCCTTCTTTCAGCCGATTTTTGTCTCCAAAATATTTCCTCTTGTTTACATAAATTTTCCTAGTCTTGATGGTGTTTGGTGACTTGGTTGTTTCTATCTTTATCAAAGCCATCTGTGATAAGGGTTTGATTGAGTACCCACATTTTATCTTCAACAACATTTTTTGCTATAAAAATATTGCCAAATTCATTCTTGTTCCAATCTTTGAGTCTGAGCTTGATGTGCTTTAGTCTTTTGTGAAGCTAGAACATACTTGTACCCTGAATATGCAATTCTTTTGTCCACCATTTTGAAATGTTGCTGATGAAGTCTGGTTGGGTGAGCCAGATATTCTCAAATTTGAAAGGTCTATTCTTGGGAGTACCAATGCCCTGAACCTCAAGTTGAACAGGCCAATGGTCCGAGCCTCCATTGGGGAGAATTCTCGCTATCATTTCCTTATTGGTGAGCATAAGATCCTCTGAGATTATGAATTTATCTAACTTTGAGGCTACTTGAGACTCTCCTCCTCTTTTATTGTTCCAAGTAAAGAGACCATTACTCATGTTAGTGTCCACAAGCTTCATATTATCTATAAAAGTTTGAAAATCTGTAGAGTCTCTGCTTAAAGTTCTGGTACCCCCTTTTTTCTTTGAAAGTGATCTGATCATGTTGAAGTCTCCACACAAGATCCATGGTACATCAACATATCTGTCTCTAAGCACCATAAGAGAATCTAGAAACCTGAGTTTGTCATCCATTCTTTGAGGGCCATATACATTTGTGACCAGATAGGTCTCCCTGTCACCCACCGGCTATCTAACCACTAATAAATAATTTCTACATGCCCCAGCATCTATTATACCAATCTTTTGGGGGTTCCAAAGAGTAAGTATGCCCCCTGCTGTATTCTCTGCTTTGTCTTCTAGAAATTCAAAATGATTGAGCCATTTGTTGTGAATTTCTTTTATTTTTTGAATGGAACATTTAGTTTCCTCGACAAAGATCATATCCGGAGCTTCTTGCTTCATTCTGTTACTAAGAATTCTTTGTTTTCTTTTACTACCTAGACCTCTGATATTCCAAGATGTAAACTTCATTATTAAAGATTCATAAAGGAGTAACTAGTTAGATCTTTCATCTTACCTGAATCTATTATTAGCTTTCCACACTCCATCAACAACTCATTCTTCTTTTTCCTGCCTCTTTTCTTTCCTGGATTCCTGGGTGCTAATCCCGGTGTGATTTTCATAGGTTTCAACCTTCGTTGCCCTGCCTTTCATTTTTTTCTTTGCCTATCCAGCCCTTTGGCCTGAGCTTTCCATAGGAACAATTGTTGCACCCTATTGAACTCTTTCAGTGGTAACGAGTCTACCCCACTCATGGTCCCCTATTTCAAGAACCCTTCCAGATCTAGGTGTTCCCTGTCAAAAATCTCTTGTATTTCATGATCCTCCATTTCCATGTCACTTTGGGTCATTTCTTGGTCCATCTCCAGTTCTGCATCGCTCAGCATAGTCTCTTTATGTTTGTTAATGTCTTGTGTTTGTACTGCGTCTTCCTCTTTTTCCTTCTCCCCTGGGCTTCCTTCCATTTCCTGATCTACTTTTGTTATCTCTTCTTCTTCTTCGAGTACTTGGAACCTATTCAGATTAGTCTGTGGCCCTTCTGTTTGATGTTGCTTTGGTCCCCTCTTGCCCCCTTTTCCTCTATGAACCACTTTGTGAAAACCTTCAGTATCTTTCATAGTGGTCGCTTTACTTATGTTCTCTATTTTACTGAGAGGGCAGTCTCTAAATAGGTGTCCATGCTCATGGCATTTCTGACATCTAAAAGGAATATGTTCATAGTCTACTGTTTGCACCCATTCTTCATCAAAAACTTCCAAGATGATCTCATCTGGTAGAGCTCTAGAGAAATCCATCTCCACACATATTCGTGCGAAGGAAGTGTACTTTCCTCTTTTGGTGGCCTCAGAAGCTTTGACAAAACGCCCTAACTTATTTTCTATGGCAGATAACGATTCTATTTGCCAGTAATCAAGAGGTAGTGAGTAGAGTCTTACCCATACCGGGATGGAAGTGAACGTTTCTCTCTCAGGGACAAAATTCATCATCCATGGCCGCATGTAGAGTCCTGCTGCTGCATAGAAGTAGGGCCCTCCTTCAAACACCCTGTCTTTATCCTCAATATTTGTGAAGACTACAGTAAAGAAACCCTTTGACCCAAGATATAGGTCAATGCTTCCTTTTGGTTTCTAGTTGTATTTAATCCATGTCTGTAGAGCCTTTTCTGTGGGCCATAATCCCATGAATTTACAAATGATAGCATATGTCCGCATGTGGTCCCTGTGCGCCTGCAGAGTAGGATCATTTAAAACTACTTTGGGTGTGACCTCAGCTTTGGGTTTACATGGCCCCTTTTGTGCTTTGCTTTTCTCTCCCTATTCCTTGTCTTCTTCCTCATTTTCTTTATTGCTGTTATTCTCCCTTAACTTGTTTAGTTCTCGCTCCTCTTCCATATTCCTTATCCCTTCTCCTGAAGGTCCTCTAACATTATCTAATGGTTTCTTCCCTCGGCTAGCCATTGCTTGCCTGTAGGAGGGAGTGGAGCTCCCTCCTTTGCGTGCTTCCATGGAAGCTCCCACGAACGCCTGCAAATCTTAGCACTTCCAGGAAACTCCCGCCTCAAAGCCTCTCAATCGACAAAGATTAGTTCTTCCAACACTTCATTAGATATTCATTACTTGTACCATTTTAATGTATTTTAATTTTATAAAAGATAATATTATTATCCCTGCCCTTAGGCATAGATTATGCATTGGGTATTTGTTGACTATTTGTTAATTCAGTGAAAAAAGATAAATATTTTTCATTTTAACAAAGTACAATTTTAAAAATATTTTTCTAATTTTTACAATTTATTTTATTGGTATGAGTCATATCATATTTTATTTTTATTTTTATTGCATTCCATAATTGAGTAAGACATCTCATAATTAAGTAATCGATACATTTCTTTACTCAAAAGTGACAATAATTTTTATATTAATTAAAAATCCAAGAGTACGTGAGTCACATCATTTTTTGTTTTTTGTTTTTATTACATTCCATAATTGAGTGAAACATTTCATAATTAAATAATTGATACATTTCTTTATTCAAATGTGGCAAAATATTTTTTTATATTAATTAAAAAAATCCAAGAGTACATGGGTCACATCAGATTTTGTTTATGTTTTTATTGCATTCCATAATTGAGTGAGATATCTCATTAGTAAGTAATTGATACATTTCTTTATTCAAAGGTGGCCAAATAATTTTTATATTAATTAAAAAATTAATATTAGAATTAACATGAAAAATGTTTAATAATTTTGTAAATCTTCATATAAATAAATTAAATTAAAATTAACATTTTTATTATTATATATTTATCGTCACTAAATATGTTTTTTTCTGAATTGGACTAATTCTATTAAAAAATATGGTACAAGAAGATACATTCTAGAGAGACAGAAAACCGGCAACCGGAAATGATAGGACTATCAACCTCGGTTCCGGAGAAGAAGTGAAACAAGCAAGAAGCTACAACATATGGCTGGAAACGAAGAAAGACTGACTTCTACCCAGAATGGGTAGAAGCCTCAACATGAAGCTTTTTCCCTTTCCTTTTTTTGGCTTCGACCAAAACATCGAGGGGTGAATGAGCAATAACAACTTGAAGTTTGGGGTTCTCCACAGGGGAGCCTTCCTTTTCTGAATCAGAGGAGGAGGTCAAATGGACGCATTTCTGAGCGGTGGCAGGGACCACAGAATGAGGGGCTTGATCCATTTTCGCATCGCTTTCTTCATCTTCAGAGCTGGAGGAATCAGAATCCACGACTGGAGGTGGAGAGCAAGGAGCCCATCGTTTGAACTTGGAGAGGTTATCCTTGTTCTTTTTTGCCGGGTGAGATGGGCAGGTGTTCTGCAAATGCCCTGATTGGTGGCAATGGCGGCAATGGAATGCAGTGTTTTCGTAATCCAGTGTCTGTATCCAGACAAAGTCATTTATCTTGAGATTGATTTGGTCTGGACATCCTTTGCTCAAATCTAACTCCGCACATACTCTGGCATATGAGTAGAGACCTTTGGATTCCCGCCAGTAATCTCCCATAATGAAACTGCCCAATGTGTTGCCTAGCTCTGTAGACCCGAGTATGCCATAAGTGGGCAGGAAAGTTGGAAGCCTGATCCATACAGGTGTCCTGGTAATGACTGCAGTTGCTGGATCAAAGTCTGGGAACAAAGTAGTCAAGAAGAGCCCCGCAGTTCCCATGAACCAAGGTCCTTCTTCTAAGGCCTTTTCATAATGATTACTATGTTCAAATAGAACAATGAAGTAACCTTTTGAACAGAAACTGATCTTACAATGATGAGTCCAGTTTGCATGGATCCATGCATAGAGATCCTGAGATCGCGGCCACAGCCCGTTAAATCTGCAAATGATGGCTCTTTCTGCAAATTCTTGAAGTTGGGTTGCAAGATCTTCATGGGAGATTTCAACAGAGGGAACTTCTTCTATCCTATCAACCAAAAAGGCCTTAGGTTTAAGGGCCTCCGGGGGTTTGGGGATCTCAGGGTGTACTGTATCTTTGTATGAGAAGGGACGAGCAGAGGATGACTGTCCCGCTGCACCTCCTCTCAGACGAAGGGTTACCACCAAAGAGCTGTTCCTGGTAATGCTGTAATAAGAGAGGGGAAGAAGGTCTTCGAGTTGTTTACCTTGAAAGAGGAGTCTCTGAAGGCCTAAAGGGATCCCAATCCGCCGTTCTAGATTCAGTTTGAGTTCCAGCACCAGATCTGAAGAACTGACCCATTGCAGGATGGTTCTGCCTGAAGGCTGAGAAATTTGGATCTGAAAGGAGTCAAAGATGTGCCTAGACCCAATGCCAAGGCTTCTTGTGCTTCCTAGAGCAGATCTGCCATGGCGATTTTCCATCTGGGGTGTCAAACATGGTGTAAGATCTGGGCCGATCTGTCTAATGAGAGCCCGATCTTATTGATCAAAGGTAGATCTGGGGTTTTTCCCAGTGGTAGATCTTGTTAGTAAACCTGCAGATCCGATCCTAGCAACACCTAAACCTCTGTTCCTTTTCTCCCATCTGTTACTGCTCAGCGAAGCCCTCTTTTCTACGCGTTTCTGGAGGTGGCTTTCCCTAGCCTGTTCTGCAATGCGCATGGATGCTTCATTATCTTTGATTATTCCCTGGTTCATGAACTCCCGTCCTCCAAAGTCGAGATACTTCGCAGGTGTGGGCGCGTGAAGGGTCAAAGCGCAGACCTGCGCACCATGCATTGATACTTCCCGGCTTGGACTGCCTTTCCCGGCCTCTTGTGGATTGAAACGTAGAGTTGCAAAGGCAACCATGGGCGTGACATTCGTCCAATTCAATTCCATAAATTTTGCGATTTTTGAAGTATCGTCACTAAATATGTTACCATTCTATATGTACTTAATATAATTATAACATCTAATATTTCAAAAATCATTAAAAACAAACTATATACTATAAGTAATTATTTATAAATAATACATTATATTATTTCTTAAATTTTTTAAATCAAGATGTATATTAAATGATAATTTTTAATATTTTGAAACAGATTGAAACAAATCGTACTCTTTACAACTACATTTCAAAGTATAATTGCTAATTCTTTAATATATCACAATAATGATCAAATAGTTTCACTATTATTTTAAAAATGGTAAAGAGAATTGCTAATTCTTTTAATATATTACAATAATGATCAAATAGTTTCACTATTATTTTAAAAATGGTAGAGAGAAGCTAATATGTAGGACTTGTTTAAATTAGTGAGAAAAAATATTATTCATGTAAATTTAAAAGTTATAATTTTAATTTGCAAATTCTTAAATTGATATCATAATGATTGATGTGATAACATGTTTGTTACTTTAATACCAAAATAATTAACAAGTTTGATATCGGGTCTTGTGGGAACTCTTTTATTAGTCCCTGCCATGGGCATCAGGGATTATTGCAATCGAGTTGTGTTGAAATCTGAGCCAATGGTCACGACTAATAATTTTTTAACCAAACTTTTCCTAGTGCACCTTTCGCTGAGCCTATTGAACATTCACAACCTTCCATGTTGACCAATTGAAAAATTGAAAGTCTTATTTGGCCTTTTTTCAAGGTTAAGAGGTTAATAAGTTAGGCTTAGAACGCATATGAACAAGAGAGTTCCTCTTATTCTCGAAGAATGTCAACTTTGTTGTAGCATGATTACCTAAAATTAAATGCTTAGTGTTGCGGTGGAGGGCAATCTAGATCTCATGGAACATGCGGCTTCACTGAGTTTGACCATAATGTTAATCTTATCTTCTGAGTGTGAGTCTGGCCACAATCTTATCTTCTGACCTTTGGTACACGCGATTTCTAAATTGCTATGGGGTTTTCTATTTTGCTTCACATGTTTCTTCAACCGCTTAGAAAACCTTATATTGCAGCTTGCCAGGAGTCGGTCGGCCTTCATTGAAGTTTTGTCGTCGAACGTTGAATGCTTATGATTTGAAGCGAGGCAAGAGTCCATCTTGAGTCCATAGTCCATCCTGTTGTTGTTCACATGAATATAAAAACAGTACCCCTTACAAATTTGTTTTGCAAAACACCATTTATGCTTTGAAAAAATGAAAGCACTTTTGTGACTGACGTGTAACTAACTGACAAGCACTATTATTATTAATCTCCTCTCACACTGGTAATCAACCAGTGGTGAAAAATTGTTCTAACTAGAAAGATTGGGCAGTAATGGTCTATTTAACTAAAAGCAGTCAGACCTTCCAAAAGGTTCTTTTATAAGACCCACCAGAACTGTTCCAATTCAAAATCGCCACTAGCAAAACAGTAATGAAATCTAATTCACCTATTTTTTTCTTGCTAATTCAACGTATGTTCGGAAACCATAACGTTATTAACGTTTTTTATATTAAGTCGAATCACTTGCTGTGAATGTTGGCTTTAAAAAAACCTTGTTTTTCCACATTTATTAAAACAAAAATATATATATATTTTTAGGAGGAACAACCATTGACCTTGTCATCAACATTATCATATTTTGTTGTCTCTGATTTTCATCTCATGCATCTCTTTTGGGATCTTATTAACACCACTAATTTCAGTCTTTCGAAATGCAGTCATCCTCGAAGTGCCCACATTTCCAACCATCGACAAATCAACAGAACCCACCATTCGTTGCTCCGAAGCTCCACCTGCATTTGCAACAGAAGCAAATGCTTCCAGAATGTATGCCCCTCCTCCTTCCTATTCAAACTTTGCCCTCTTTGTTGTGGCATCTCCACCCTAAAATCCCCAAAAAACCAAGCATGATGAAGACTTATTCAGCCATTTTAAAGGGCGAAGAAGGCAAAAATTAGAGATATTTTTAATGTTGGACACCTAATCCTAAAGGGTTAGCGTGGAAGCCGAATGGACAAAGCAGTCCAAGGGACCTTGGGATCTGAATCCCAACGGTCACCAAATGTACTATAAATGTATATCAATTTGTTAATAAAATAGCAATGCATGCTTTATCTTTCCTATTCTCTCGCTCATTCTGGAGTTACCCTGGTCTGACATGGTATCAGAGCACAGGTCCCAGAAATAGCTGTAACTCCTGCTCAGTCCTGAGAGCTGCTCAGTCTCTGACATCTCTGACATTGAAATACCTGAAAACTGCCGCTGCCTGAAGACTGCCGCTGCCTGCATTGAAACGCCTAGAATTTCAAATGCATGGAAACGCTTGAATTGGTTTAAATTTCCCTCCATTCCCTTCATTGCCTGCAATGAAACGCCTTGCTCATTGAAACGCCTTGCTCATTGAAAACGCCTTGCCTTGCTCATTGAAAACGCCTTGCCTTGACTGTTATGAAACGCTTTGCTCATTGAAACGCCTTGCAGTTCACCCACGTCGGCCTGTTGAGAAGCCTCCTTGCAGTTCACGTCGTTGAAAGTCTGCCCGGAAGTTTGAACCCATGCTATATTATGGGATATGCTCCGGAATTTTAACCGAAGCCCAAACGTTACGGATCTTCATCTTATCTGGAAGATGCTCTGATAAATCCCGAACGGATGCATTCGCTGTCCTGACTGCTCTTATGCGATTACCTTGATCGCCTTTGCCACCGGTGTAACCGTAACCTGCTGCTGAATCAGATTCAAAGTGAACAAGCTTGAGTTCATGTGAACAAGCCCAAACGGACTGTGCGAGAGGATCGATTCGTCGCCAAAATTAGCGCCCCCGCTCAGAGATCATGAAGTGGACAAAACTCGTGATTTGAACTGCTGCTCGTCTGTTTTTTATTTGAACGTGATTGTGATTGTGAGAGAGCAAGCCTGAGGGAGCTCAACACTGCCACGAGGGAGAATCGCTTGGTGTGCTACCTGGAGTTGTTGTGGCGTAGTGAGAGTAGTCGAACGAAGGTGTTGTGACTGAAGGATTGATACCTGGAGATGTTAAATGCGTGAGGGTGTCGAAGGAGCTCCTCTCCTCTATCTTGTTGTGGCTGGTGCATTGAAGTCGGAGGCGTTATGACTGTGACATGGATTACTTCTCCTGCACGAATGGAATGTATGTTGGTATTTTAATCATCCCTGCAAACCACCATACGTTGTTGCACAGTCACTAAACGTTGTGTATATGTTGACTGCGTTGAATGGTATTACGTTAACATGGCAATAGCGAGCGGAAGGTAGAGCATAATGCCGAGGAAGAATGATGCAAATGGAATTGTGCAACCCAACCTGAAATGTTTGTGCATTAGCGACATGTATTGGCGTTGATATATCTCCCGGTGCGTTGGCCGTTTCATTTCAATTAATGAAACCTGTGCGTTCCTTTTTGAAGGCTGGTGTATATTTGTTATTTCCCCTAAAAATATGGTCAGTTAAATGTTTGCTGAAAATTCATTCAATGCTCTGAGCGTTCGTTTGAAAGGTCATTTCTTTTTGTGATGATTATTGCTCTTAATATGTGCACTAGTCCGTTACTAGTCCATGATATGGATCTGAACTCACAGATTTGAGATGAAAACTATTCCTACAATGGACAGTTACTGTAAAGAAAATAGTGAAATGATTTTATAATTGGCCGCTCGGGATACCGTTATATATATTTGCTGAAGGGTCGGTCAATGTGTAAAGCTGGCCACGTATCGCTGAGTTGTTGACTCAACATACATTATCAGTTCACTGAATTTAACTGGATTTTGACTTGGTCATGTTTCAAGCACATCTAACCGGCCGTATTCAATCTGTCTGCATTTTCTTCGGCTACTTCTAGAACGATTGCATTTCCAAACCGGCCATAGGTTGGTTTCTTCGTTTCCCATTTTGACAGTGAATTTCTAAAGGAGATATCTAACGAGGTGAAGGAATGGTAAATTTTTTCAAAATTTACATATAGTTGATATTAAGAAAGAGAGTGCAGATAGTCATGTACCAGAAATGGCCAAACAAATGAGTGCACTCATTAAAATGTCAAAGTCGAAATATAATCTTATAGGAAGATACTCTAATGATATCATGTAAAAAGATACCCTGACTAACAAGAAAAAAAACATATTCACTGTCCAGTAAACCTGGAAATACTCAGAATATATGTGATGATTATTATTCTGTGAGATGCATGTTACTAGTCCATTTTAAAGAACCTGGATTCTGGAACTTGTTGCTTATGCTGATTTGAAAGTGAAAGAGTACTTGAAGGATCCAAGCAAGTTTGCAGTTGCTGCTACCCCAGTGTGGCTTTGTATTTAAAATTCATTATAGTGCATTAATTCCTTGCTGCATAAAGAGTTTGGTGGGCTGATTGTAATCTTTTATGGAGAAAAGTTTTGTCGGTTGTTTTGTCAGAACATAATGCTGGTCATGAGTAAACTCTTATTTTCATGTAATAGATTGTAATCGGTGCTTGCTGATTGAACTCTGATCATTTGCTGCTCATGTATAAAGGATATTGCTGTGTATTGTGAGTAATCTGACATTGAAGAAAAAAAAATGGCTAGAATCAGTGAAGTATTAGAGTTCCTCAAAACTCTAATGTCATCTACTACTCATGATACATTAAAAGTCAGCAAAGTTTCTCTCACAGATATTCAGGTTTGTCTACAAAATGCACAAGAAAAGATTGATTTTTTGCAGCTTGAATCACAACTACAGCAAGAAGAGCTACATCAAAATAGACATCATTCTGAACCTGTTTTTGTTCAGAACATAGAGACAACCACCCATCAGCAACAAGTCAATAATGTTACAGTTCATTCAAATAAAGCAGCAGATGTAAATGCAGATGCAGAAACTCAGTCTGCACTTCCCAAGCCCATCATCAGACCTTGGGAACAGCTTGTCCACAACAAGCACAAAACTGGTCTTGGATATGACAAGGACTTGTCCTTTCATATT
>APFE030044677.1:0-13644 GCA_000404065.3 Pinus taeda | reverse complement strand
ATTAATAATCCTAAATACCCATAATAATTATTAATGTCGTTGATATAAGCCTATCGGCGTATATCAACCACATCGAAAAATGTGGTTGTATATATGTTTTATATATGCCTATCAGCGTTTATCAATCACATTGGTTAATGTGGTTGTGCGAGTAAATACATCTATCAACAATCACGATGGTTTAATTTTGATAGGTTTAGGTTTGAGGCGAAAATGAGTTTCACTATGGTTTTTGTCTGTGGTCGGCAGGATTTACTGGATTGTCGTCGTAGAGCTTGAATCTGCCCCAAGAGTGCATGGAGGAAGCTTACTATGGCCAGATCTATATAGATGGCGATTAAATTGGGGTTCCTTCCCTGTTCAAAACCTACTCCATCCTCATTGGTTTTGGGATATCACTCTAAACCATTTGCTCTCAGAGCTAGAGGACCATTGCCAAAAACACAAAAAATCCCTAAAGGATTCTCTCTCTCAAATTTTGGCTCCACTTGGTTATGAATGGTGCCTCTTAGATTCTTCCATTTTTGGGAGACAAAAGCCCAACCAAGCTAGATGGGCATCCAATGTAAATTCAACAAAAACTTCCCAGATGTGGCCATGCAACAATGGATCAAGGGCTATCTTTGTTTCTACTTACCATATCTTTGTGTTGTGTGGCAATGTTTTTGCTACAATTGTAATATCCCTCCATTGTTAGAATACCACTTGGGTAAGATTAAATTGCATTAGACAGTATGGTGGAAAAACCATGAAAAATAAAATTTAATAATAAATAATAAGTATAATTTATGTATTGGCAACTAGACACTTAGAAATGAGACTCTTGCTCAATAAAATCTCATTGGTGAATGTCAATGGATAATTCTTTCATGATAAGAATTCTAGATCAAAATCTAGATAAGCTTAATGGATGAGGGATAAATATCCATTAAATTGTTTAGATGGATAAAGATGTTAACCTTGGAAAAAACATAAAAACATGGCAGGAGAGAAAGACTAGCTTCTATGTGAAATGACTAGGCAAGTCGATAAAAATATCCACAAAAATAAGACATCGCTAAAAGGAAATCTTATCATGAAAGACAAGTATTTAGTACTTGAGAAGGAGATCCATAAAGAATTGATTCATGGGCAAGGAGTTCTCATCTCGAGGGTGAACTCGAGAAAAAAGTTATGCGATGGATGGAGAGTGGGTGTGAATTTCCAAGTACTCTACTAATGATTTTATTTATATTTAAAGTACTGTTTTCTGACTTCTTAATAAAAGCTAGTCTACAAGTATAAATTTCAATGTGATAAAGTATTTAATCGTCATAATTGACTTATTATTGAACAGTTTGTTATGTATCTTAATTGTTGTAAGTCACAAGAAATTTGTACATATTAAATTGGAAGTCATTAAGGAATGTTTGATAATCTCATTAACATACTTCTATGAGAAGTTAAAGTCGGGAAACAGGTACCGCTACAGATTTAATTAGACTAGACCAATGAATGATCATATTGCCGAGGAACTACTAAACTAAATGGATTACAAATGTGTTATATCATAACTAGCATTTGCACCTAATGTTGTGAAGGAAACACCGTAAGGCCTAGAGTGTGGAGGAATATTGAAATGTGAATGGGAATTTTTGAAAGCAAGGGTTGATGATAATGAGTTTCAATTGAGGAAGCCATCCCTAAAACCCTATTAAGGGGTTAAAATAGTTATAAAATGCAATAAAAATAGTCATAAATAGCCCTTGAAGTTGTTTAAACACCTTTTTATCTGGATAAAGATTGCCTATTTGAAGGTCAAGGTAAACAAATGAATCCATGCGAACAACAACTGGGTATCCATATCGATTTGGATAGGGTTGCTTAAGAAATCATTATTTAAATAAAAAATTTAATTAATATCAAGATATATTTAAAACATGTATTATGTTTCGTTAAAATAAATTGATTTTGTTAAAAAAATATGTTAAAACCCATTGATAATGAATTGGTTGTAAAGACATAAAATATCAAAATGGTATTTGATCTTGAAACATCCTTTTTCAAGTTTTAGTTTGAAAATAAAAGTAGTAAATTGTAACAGAAGAGGTTAGAGAAGAAATATAATATTCTGAATAACATTGTGGTTGTCATTCCATATTTAAAGTTGCATCAAAATTTGTTGGAGGCATTGAAGACCTGAAGAAGCAGTAATGAACCTACAAAATGTATATTTTGTTAGGATTTGTAATATGTAAATTAAGTGTGGAAATTTATTTGTAATATTTTGCACGTGAGTTGTGTTAAAATGAAATTGGAATGAATGGAAATGAAGTTACCTTCGCCATGGGGATTTAAATATTGTTAGTTGTAGATGCATGGTGAATGATGGCATACTTAACACCATTGGAGATTTATGCGTAATTGGATATGAGTATTTCTTGATTGCAATTCTTCTTGTATTTTTCGCATTTTGTCAAGTTGATGAATCTGGTTTATGCATTGCAGGGAAGATTTTATTTGTAGTAATAATTGTATATTTGGAGGGAAGCAATATAATGGTATTGCTGGATTTGGCACTGGAAGGAATCTATTTTGTATATGTTGCAGTGTAAGTATTGATGCCTCAATTTCCTCCCAATAGTTATATAGTTGTGCTAAAACTGAGTCCATATGTCCTGTTGCAAAAGAGAGAAAATGTTAGAATCAAATCTATAGATAGTATAAAGAAATTGTAATATTTGCAAACATGATTAATAATGATTAAATTTGATTGTTGTTGAAAGATATTAAAGCTATATTATGAAATAGAATGAGCTTAATAAATAGAAGAAACCTTTTGGTAATGTTAAAGTATGGATTGGAGCAGATTATCTGGAGGTGGCATTGAATGGAGAATTTCTTCCGCATGTTTTCTACGAGTAATGTTTTTGTTGTCCTTCATTTTATTGTAAGGATCGAGACTGAATGCGGGGAAAATCCAGAGATCTTGTAGAGAAGGTACTCTTGAAATTGATGTGAATGTGAGACCTTGACGTTTAGTTTTCCCAATGTCAATTGTTGCTTTTGGAAGTGTCATACCTTGAGATTTATGTATGGTTAAAGCCCAAGCCATATTTAGTGGAATTTGTGTACGTCCATTTCTTTTTATTGCTGGAATAGGCAAGTGAGTGGGATTTCATTCATCCCAAGGGGGCCCGATGTATTTGGGAAAAGCTACGACAACAAATGTTAGAATTTGTGGTGGTGCAGTTGATTCTTTGTAAAAGATGGTTACAATTTCTCTAAGGGAACCATTAACAAGTCTGGCTGAAACCCAAAGGTTGGAAGTTAACATATCTTTTTCGCCATTGCATACTAACACAATTCGCTCAAGTTGCTCTAAGACAATTTAATTATTAAGTTATCCAAGTCAATTTGCTAACACGAAAAATCTGTACAAATATTTATAGGCACATTCCTTATACCTCAAGTTTTTTGGTTTTAGCTTCAGCTTTCGAAGTTTGCAGATTTATCCAAGCGTCAATTGTTTCTTCTTCTCATTGATATCTGAAATTTATAGACAAAGAATAATTATGAAGAACAAGTGGAAAGTTATAGTTTAGGAATAATATAATCATATTATATTCTAAAGTATTATAGTCCCAAACGATCCCGATCAGTGTAGAGACAAACCACCTATTCTAACCTCAAGGTTTTGATCCTAAGGCCAGCTGAAATTCAAATTGCAAATAAAAAATAATGCAAGTGATAAAAGGTTCCAATTCCAGGATAACAGTTTATAGGTTGACAAAAATAGATTAAGACAGGGTTACATCTCTTGTCAAGTATCTGAAACAAGAGATCATAACAAAACACCCACCTCATTCATGACCAGTCATTGAACATATAAAGGCTATATGACAAGCATCCCTGCAAGACATCCATATAAAGGCCTAATACCAGCTATGCTTGCTCTGGATACTATTGTAATCATTCTTGTGACAAAACATCACTAATCATGTGCATATTATCCTATTTCGTTGCCTGAGTAATGTCATTCAAATAAGGAAGAACCATTCTTGAGACAAAACACCACTAACTCTGTGCAAAATGTCATGTTTTTCTACCTAAGTAGTGTCATTCAAATAAGGAAGAACCATTCTTGACAGAAAACATCACTAACCCTCTACAAAGTTTCATGCTTTGCTGCCTGAGTAGTCACTCATTCAAATAAGGAAGAACAATTCTTGAGACCAAACATCACTAACCCTCTACAAAGTGTCCTATTTTGCTGCCTTATTGTCATTCAAATTAGGTTGCACTGGGGCTATCCCTGTCTACTGAGGGGAAATAGAACTAATGAGGAAGATCGGAGCATAGAATTGAGTAATTATGCAGAGCATTGATTCCAGTTGGTTGTGAATCTAGCCCAATTCATCCTCTGTATAACCACACCCCTAAAGAGTTGAAAAGACAGAATCATCTCCATATAAACAACTACAAGAGAAAAATGATCATATAAAAATAATATATAACTTTTTAAAAAATGGTCTTATAGATACTCCTTAGCTGAGCTGTCATTCTATACTTGGCGTATCTATGCTAACAAAGTCACCAAGGGCTTGCACCTAGTCTCATACACACCCATTTGGAGGGTTTTGAACCATGTCTCCACCTTAATAGAAGCCTAGTATATGGCATCATAGACATCATAGATTTATTTTGATTCCAACATATGAGGAAGAAGTTTAAGATATGTGCTCTTTTTTCAATGGTAACCTCATAATTTATGTAAGAGGATTACATATTAGAAAAGACTATGAATGTAACAACGTTTTTATTGTTTTGTTAAAAATAGAGTTTTGGACAAAAAAATAAATCATGTTTGTGTACACTGCAAGCTTCTTAAACTATAAATACGATATAAAAAGAACTTCCAAAATTACATAGACATTAGACAATGTTGGAATCATTCTTGTAACAGAACATCATTAATCCTGTACAAATTGTCCTGTTTTGTTGCCTAAGTAATGTCATTCAAATAAGGATGAAAAAGAGGCAAGGATGTGAATCAGACTCTAACCAATTTATTATGATAAATTGTGATGTCTGAGCTTAGGCAACATGTCTCAGAGGAAATGGATAAGGTAAGGTGTAAATCTTACAACAAACCTATTTTGAAGTCACAACTGAGGGAATCCCCCAAGATTGAATCCCTTTATTTACAAAATCCTATATTTAAGTCACAGAGTTATTAATATAAGATGTTATTTTGTTTGTTAACCTGTCCTAGTTATGCGAAATCCTTTGTAAGTTGCAAATCTGTAACCATTAGGCCCACTCAAGCTATACAACCACACCCCTAAAGAGTTGGAAATACAGAATCATCTCCATATAAACAACTACAAGAGAAATAAACAAAATCAATAATATAAAATTTCAAAAAAACACCCAAAAAAATTGATAAACAACGATCATTAATATAAAATGACACAAAAAAAACTTAATAAACACATTGGTCTAAACTATTGTCTTAAAACCCCCCTCTATATTGTAGCGCATTATCTTCATTAGTCTATCCTAAACATAGAAAAAAAATAATATATGCATGATGGATTTCCTTTTTCAACAAAAACACCATTGTTTTGAAGATTTATAAAATCTTATAATAGTTACAAGTTGAGTATCATGTTTATTTTGATCTACATTGTTGTAGAAATTGGCTTTAAGAGGACTTAGATTTTTGCAAGCACATCTAGTTTGTTTCCCCTTATTTCTCAAGTCTTCACCAACATCGTCATCATCCATGGCCTTATATTCAACTTCAAATATTCATATTTTACTTTGATAAATTTTCAGCAGTCATGCTTAGCATATGTGGCTTTGATGTTAGACCATTTTATATGCACGGTCATCTCATCTCATCATGAATAAGGTAAATTGAGGTAATATTTTCCTAACCTTTCTGATTTATTGAAGATAAGGGAAATTCATATTAAAAGCAAGAACTATAAGTTTGTTTCCTATTGTCATCTGTTGTTTTGAAATGTTGTGATCAGTAGCTTCGTTTTTATCAATAACTATATTATAATATCCTACATTTTTCCCGTGTGATAAGAATGTGTGTTAATTGGCCTTTTTTATTTTCAGAAGCGTATTAAAGGTGCCTAATTTTATTTGTTATGGCATCCATGAGGGATCTTTATTATTTCCTACCTATGATATAATCCCTCTTAGGAACATCAATGCCACATCAATGCTTATGTTTGCAAGTTTTAGGTAGGGATGGGGTGTTTCCTCATATGTGATGTTGGTTTTGATTTTCTTAGAGGATCCATGTCAATTAGCTAGGGATAATCTAATAAAGTTAAAAATAAATATTTGTTTACTTTTTTATAATGTAAAAAATATTAAGATTAAAAAAAAAATCAAATCCAATTAACATCCAATAGTAAATTGTTAAATTGTTATAGATTAAATTTAATTTTAAAATTATTTTGATAGATAACATATTACTCATTTATCATAATATAATTTAAAAAATTTAATTATTTAGCAAATTGAGAAACCAAATTAATATTAAAGAAATATTTTTGTTTTAATATTCTAAAAATTAATAAATTGAACAAAATATAATATATATATAATATTAATATATATATATATTAATGTTCAATGCTGGCAGCATTGCACTCCGTGGAATTGTGTGTATATATATATATATATATATACAATGCTTGCAGCATGCGCTCTGTGGATGTCATGTCCCTCCCTTATTACATTACCATATTAATGATAAATAGACGTATATTAGAAAATAATAAGAAAGTGAAATTTAATTTGGGTAACCTGGTAATTTAAAAATAACAATAATTACAAGGTTTATGGAAAGAGGTCACATTTAACAATATTTTTTATCCACTGCTATTTTTTTTGCATACGTTATATTGTTTTCTAGGCAACATCTTAACTCGTGCTTTATGGTACACATAGTCTTATGCACAGTATACTGTAATTAATACTGTGACCTATCCTATGCGGTGAATATTAACTCATTCATTGCGTGTTTAACCATGGACCTTTCATTTTGGGATTTCTCAAATTCTTCAGCTCTGCCATGGCTTCATGGCACAAGCAGGTCATCCGTCCATAGCTGGATGCCTCGGGATTCCTACTCCCATCGACGGAGGAGAGCTCAGATCTCGGATCCAAGGGCTACGAACTCTTCAGTGGGAATACACATTCTTGGTTGCTAGGTTGTGGTTCATTTGGTTCCTAAGCTCTTAAAGCTTGTTCGGGCTTTGCTCACCCTTCCTCTATCGAGTTCTTTGAGTAAGATGGATACTCTGTCATTGAAGATTAGCCATAAAGTTTTGGGTTGTCCCTTGAATGGTAAGTTGCTGGAATCCTTCCAGTAACAACTCTCAGCTCGTAATTTCCTTTGGTTTGATGCTTATCTCAAATATAGATTTTATACATACTAATTGTTTACTATTTGCTGTATACAGTAATGGCGGTTTCAGGCTCGAGCTTTCCCAACTATTCTCCTACACAGATTCAGTTCAGGCTAGCAGATTTCTGTGCGCTCAAGCTCTCCGGGTAAGCTTCGGCTGAAGTGTTTTGTGCTTGGGGTCATATGTAGGGTATTGCATCCAAAGAGTTTTTGAGTTCCGCGTCAACTGAAATTAAGGGTGCTATCTGCCAGGTTGTGTTTTGCTACTCAGAGGGGTAGCACCCCCCTTTGTGCCTATTGATAGCTTATTGAGGGCTTCCTTGCGGACCTGCTTACGAGGTTGCGCCTCTCTTTGATTCCGGTAGGGGCTACCTGATTTCCAGACAGTTTTTTTGTTTTGATGTTAACTCTGGCCAAGGGCCTTGTAATTTTATAGAAGTAATAATAGCCAGGTTGTGTTTTACTACTCAGAGGGGTAGCACCCCCCCTTGTGCCTATTGATATCTCATCGAGGGCTTCCTTGCGAACTTACTTACTAGGTTGCGCCTCTCTTTGATTCCGGCATGGGCTACCTGATTTTCGGACTGTTTTGTTGTTCTGATGTTAAATCTGGCCAAGGGTCTTGTAATTTTACAGAAGTAATAATATGTACCTTGATTTTCTTAAAGAAGGGTAGTATATGCGGCTATGGCCATGATGGGATTTTCTTTTAAGGTTATGTTGTACTATTTCTTAGAATACCTTCCTGTGTATGCTATCTTGCTTCCCTATTAAATGTAATTTTGGAAGCTGGTCATATACAGTTCTATTTGCATATTTACTGTTATTATACATTCGGGTTCCTTGATGACCTCCTGCTAACATGATATATTTTATGAAAGTTCATTTTCTGAAAATACGCATAAGTCTTCTTTGACTACCTTGAATTTTTGGCTTGTTCAGTCTTTTCTTTGATTCTAAGAGTATGTACTATCTTAGAAATATTTGATGAAAGTCTTTGGCTAAAGGATATGTATACAGATAAGTCACTATATCATCTTTGCTTATCACAATGATTTTACTATGTTTGAAGATTATTCGCTTCACTGCTCTGTGTGTTTTTACGTTAAAAAATGAGGTTAGGGTTCATTATTTATGAACAGAGCTTCCCAGCTCCTTCTATTTTCTGCTTTTAGCATGCGGCTATAGTATATGATTTCTCTCACTGTGGGTTTCAACTCCCCTTATTTTATTTCAACCAACTTTGGTTGCTTTAACCTGTAAAGTAAAAACATAGTAGGGTATGAAGGCCATAAATCCTGCTTATGAGAGGCTAGAATCAGTGACTATGGCTAACCAGCTAATTCATTTTGTTCACAATGGTTATGTTAATTGTTTCTTGGTAAGCATGTATTTTGATGATTGTATGCATCAAGGAGGAGATATGTTGTACACCAAATTGCAAAATGTGTAACAATTCACAGAAAAAAAATGGAATCTAGATTGTACATAAAGGTGCATTGAATATATGGACATTATTACAAGCCCATTCAAACCCATGTGTGACATTAACTTCAGATTCCCTAAACCCTCATATGAGTTTGTGCTAATTATAGCCTAGGTTGGTTTGGTAATAAATCTGGGTTTTACTTGGATTGAACTTACTACTAAAATAACAGAGGTTTTGGTCTCTTGTGAATTAAAATTCATGCAATTTGAGTGTTTTTTCAAAGTAATCCGCATTTTCTTTAACATTGAGACAAAAAAGGTAGCTGTTCTACAACAAGCATGGGGAAGATGTCCATGATTATTAAATAAAATGAGGTCAATATTCAATGTCATTGAATAATATTCTCGGTGTTAATAAATCTAAATGTATGCTAGTTAATTTCATGAAGAGAATAATCAGAGCTAAAAATAGTCACCAAGGGCTTGCAAACTATTTCCTCAATTTATCCTCCACACTCTGACTCATTTGTAATGCAGCCTAGCATGTGAAGGGTGTGCTAGTTAGCAGAGTAGGGTAAAGTCTAAAAAAGCGATAGATAAACACCGATCACTAATATAAAATGACACAAAAAAAAGTTAATAAACACATATCACTAATATAAAATACCATGCCATGTATAAGTAATTTCAAGAATCCATCCTTATCATCCTCTTTCTAGATACGAGGTTTTGATTGGTGAATAACTGAGGCCTTCCCCTATGGCATTAAGGCTAGGCGTTAAACTATACCCATCCCAAGATTGTAGGTAAAATAGGATTTCAACATTTTTTTGTATGTTGATGATTCTTTTATGCTAATTTTAGTAGCCATAACAGTGGCAGTGTTCCTGTATTTTGTTCTCTCACTGTGGGTTTCAACTCCCTTTATTTTATTTCAACCAACCTTGGTTGCTTTAACATGTAAAATAAAAACATACTAGGGTATGAAGGCCTTAAATCTTGCTGGTTGGCTAACCGAGCCTCCATGAAGATTGGAGATTCAGATAAAGAAATGTATCTCATAAAAGCCTCATGTAAAGAATGTTAATGATTGAGAACATGACAAGCTTGGTGTCATTTATAACAAACAAGATTACGAGTTTGCAACTCTCCTAAGCAAAACAACCTCAAACTTGGAGAACTCAGAAAGAAATAAAACTTAAAATTAACTGTATCATAATACTATGAGGTTCATTTTCTTTGAAGATTTAACTTGAGAAACAAAAATAAGAACTCTACATTAATTTCGAAAAGAAACACACCTGTTTCGTTTTCCTTGTTGTTTCTAGCTTGTTGCGATTATAGGCACAGGATTTCAAGTGAACGGACAAGCTTATCAACAGGTAACTTGTAGGGCTTTGTCTTGAGGAAAAGTAGAATCAATCCTCCATTCACCTGGGTTGTAGGGTCTCACGAACAGTGGTGGATATAAGCAAAATAGAATAGTGGTTGACAATACTATAGTAAAGGCAGGAAACATAGAGCAAAATATTAGATGAGAAAGGAGAACAGTAATCCAGAATATATATAAAACCTAATAACTACCACCATAACCATTTGTGATGCAGAGGGCGCCACATTCAGATAGAGGGAAAAACGACAAACTAATTATTTGTCATTGCAGCCATTGTCATTCTCCTAGCCCTCCTCTTTCTGTAGAACAAATGGCCTACGCGGCCCTCGTGCAGCCAAAACGAGGCACCTTATCCTCTGTCGTCTTTGTCATCCTCTTGCAATCCTTTGCCCAAACACTCCGCAGCAGGTCCCCTGCCCTCCTCTGCAGCAACTCTGCCTGCGCCCTCCTCTGCATCAAACCTGACTATCTGCACACAGGACAGAGGTTGGGTTGATTAGGGTAAACCGTTGGGCCGGTAATAGAAACAATTTTTTTTAAATAATTATTAACTAATACGTTAAGGTTTTTAAAGGGTTTTTTAATGTTTTAAAAGATTTTTTATTAAATTAGATGGCTGATTATTCTTGAATCTTCTAACAATAGATTTGATGGCTAAGATTAGGATACCAAGGCATTTGAGGGAGTTCATTTCAGAGGGAAACCCCTTACGGCGTAATTACCTAGTTAGTACGCCATTTCTCTGGAGATGTACTTTAATATATCTACTTAGTTAAACATGTCAGTGAGTTATTAATTTAGATTTATATGTATGTGTGTTTTGAGGGCATGCAATGGTCCTGTAGACAACAGGACCAGAGTGGTTATTAGGTGGTACAATGCAGTCAAATTTTCTCATGGATTAAGCAGTATCCTGTTATATACATACTCTTATGACCCATCGTAAAACATGTAAATATTTATTATTACATGAATTTTTTTTAATTGTTGGGAATTTCTAATAATTCCAAACAAAAACTGAACAGAGAATAATGCTCTGTTTTAACACAGGATCTTAACATAGGGAAGCAAAAATTTTCCTTTTTTGAGGAACAGAGTTCACACATATGAACAAAATCTTTGTATTCATTAAAAAAACAACTCCTGTTACAAAAAGGATCTTCCTCTTACAGAAAGATTAACACAAGAACACTTCAATTCCACAAAATAAAAAATTACTCTATCTTCTCCTGAGAAATACTCTGTCTCTACTTGCACAATATTACATTGCTGTATGTAAAAGTGTAAAATTTTCAATACATAGTTGCATCTCTCATTTTTATCTCATATTCAACAACCCAAAAAAATTACATTATGCCCATTCCCTTTCGTTTCAACGAACAACAAAAAAGAAAACTTCACACTGCTACGTATATGTTTCACTACATGTTTTTAACAACAACAAACATTTGTTTTTACTTGTGCCGTAAAAACAACAACTATGCTGGTGAATTAGAAAATAATAAAATTAAAAATTTTACCTACATTGTACGACCAAAATAAATTACATTAATTACTTTAGTTTTTAACAACAACAAACAGTTGTTTTTACTTGCGCTGTAAAAACAACAACTACACCGGTGAATTAGAAAATAATAAAATTAAAAATTTTACTACATTTTACGACCAAAATAAATTACATTAATTACTTTAGTATGACCTTATGTTTTGTTTATTATTAACCGTGGATTTTACTCCACGTTAATCCTAAGGCTGTCAGCAATATCGCACGTCCTTTCTTGCCGATCTTTATGTTCCGGGGAAAGTTGTTTGGACAAAACTGCTGTGTACACGTGTCACGCTATGAGTATGTTCGCTGCCGTTTGAAAAATACCACCAACCGTTGAAAGGGAGTGGGGGGAAAAGAACTGGCGGTTTTCCGGAAATAAAATAACGCGGAAGTTGTAATTAATATTTCAACATTAATAAGGTACCCAACGATATATTAAATAAAATTTAATAATGGTTAATATGTTGGAATTTAATATTTCAACATTAATAAGGTACCCAACGCGATATTAAATAAAATTTAATAATGGTTAATATGTTGGAATGAGTTAATCGTAGGATTCTGTGGAAATATCACGCTGAGAGAAGTCACATGTGAAGCATTAGAAAAACATTTACATGTGAAGCGTTAGAAAAATAGTTTCCAGAGGTAATTACCACCCAAAAATATCTTTGACAAATAAAGAAACAACAAGAACTCTTTTCTTGAGGATCCTTGAGAGAAAGAGGAGCAAGGCTGAAGGTGAGGAGAAAAGAGAAAAATTGTTGTAAAGGATAGGTAATCCTGGAGCTGGAGCTGGATGGCCAGTGGGATTCTTTTTGTGAAGGACTATGTTTGGTAGTGACTAGATAGTCTGATTTTAACCTGGTGAAGTAACTAGCTCCGGGTGATGCAGTGAATGACTGATCTCTTGGATGGGTGGGGCATTCTATTTTCTGCCAGGGTTTATCAAAACGGTCAAATAAGTGATACTAGTTTTATTCTCTTAATTGCACAGTGGAACTAGCAGTATGAGATTAGATTTTATATCATTTGATATAAAATCTTATAGAAATTGATGATGTACACGAATGCTAATAGAGTTAAAATCCCAAAACATGTATGCAATTATTATAAACTTCTAAGTGTAGAACGCAGTTCAGAACCAAGCAAAATGTTCATGAAAACAGAGACTGAAAACTGGGAAGTAGTGTTTCATTACTGGATATATATATATATATATATATCCTTGGGAAGCGTTTCTTTCTGAGACAGGCCAGCATTGCTGGCAGCAGAGGATCAATCCCTTACTAAATAATGTGTAAATAAGAATGAGATACGTAATAAATTATAGTGGTTTCAGAGAATACGAATAGATGGTACTGAAAAAAACAGCGCAAAATCTATGGTGAATATAAAACCATCTATGCTAAAGTAATAATCTGGGTCATTCAACAACACAATAATAATAATACCATGAAATGAGTGCAGAACCCTACGATTAGGAAACAGGGTTGGAATTTGACGGGCAAAATGTCTGTCACAAGGCATTTTGATCGTATTTTACGTTTAAAAATTAAAAAAAACAGTTTTTTGTGATGGTTTTTCAAAGTTATAAAACGTATTTTTGACTCTTTATTTTTTTACAAAAACGTCATTACTACCCTCTCAAACAACAGTCTTGGAATCTGATCTTCGTAATATATTTTATTGACCGGTCAACAAAGAAGTGCCGTAATATTTGGAATTGGTTCAATAATATTTGTTTTTATTGAAATAAATTAATTTCATGTTATTTAAAGATATAGGTTATAGGTGTATATTTGATAGTACGTATTTGGTCGTAATATATTATATTGAGTGATTAATAATTAAGTAGCG
>APFE030044667.1:1828-35784 GCA_000404065.3 Pinus taeda | reverse complement strand
CTTGCTTTTAGCACACATAGTACACCCTCTTACATATCTAGAAATTATCTTGCTCATTTTTTGCCAATAACAAAGTCTTTGCAGTTGTGCAACTATTTTACTTACCCCAAAGTGACCTGATATTAGAGAAGTGTGTGCTTCTCGAATTATCTTTACCCTTTCAGTTTGTGGAATGCATAGCTTCCCACAATGATATAGGATTCGGTCTTTTACATGATAATTCAATTCTTCTACTCATTTGCCTTGACTTAAAGTTGCATATACATCTTTAAAGTCTATATCTTGAGCATATTGTTCAATGTAGCTCTCATGTAACACATAATTATGCTTAAGTATAGTAGATGCATTTATAATGGGTCTAGATAACATATCTGCAACTTTATCGTGTATGCCCTTTTTATATCTGATGACTAAATGAAACTGTTGTAGAAAACCCATCCATCTACAGTGTCTTGATCACTACAACTTAGTTTAGGAGTGTAGATATTGAAGTGGTTGATGATCAGTATGTATTACTGTCTCTTTGCCCATTAAGTAATGTTTCCACGTTTTCACACTCTGTACTAATGCATACAATTCTTTATCATATGTAGGATAGTTAACTACTACAGAATTAAATGTCTCAGAATGATAACATATGGGTTTACCGTGCTGTGTCAACACTACTCCCATGGCATAGTCACTGGCATCCATTTGGATCTCAAACGGTCTCTGAAGATCAGGCAGTGCTAGTATTGCTGTTGTACTAATATTTTCTTTCAATGTGTCGAAGGCTTTTTGCTATTTGCCTCCCCACTGAAACACCTTGTTTGATCCTGTTAAAGCATGTAAGGGAGCTGCAATTAAGGAAAAGTTAGAAATGAACTTTCTTCAATATTGTGCTACTCCTAAGAAGCTCCTAACTTCTGTAGCAGATTTGGGTTTAGGCCAGCTTACAATGACTGCCACCTTAGAGGGATCTATCTTCAATTCACCACCCCCTACTATATGTCCCAAATAATTCAAAGATGTTTTGCCAAATTCACATTTTGAGAGTTTAACATAAGGTTTTTCTCTTTTCAAAACATCTAGTGTCTACTTAACATGCTTTAAATGTTCTTCCCAAGTTTTGCTAAATATCATAATGTCATCTAGATATAGAATAACAAAATCATCAAGAAAAGGTCTGAGTACTTCATTCATTATTCTCATGAAAGTAGCAAGAGCATTAGTTAAGCCAAAAGGCATAACCAGCCACTCATACAATCCCTGTTTTGTTTTGAAAGCAGTTTTCCATGCATCTTGTTCTACAACTCTGACCTGATGATATCCACTATGCAATTCTAACTTGGAAAAATAAACAACTTCTTTCAATTGATCTAATAGATCATCTATGCGAGGAAGGGGATAACAATTTTTTATTGTTATCTTATTCAGTGCTCGGTAATCAATGCACATTCTCCACGAGCCATCTTTCTTTCTCACCAAAATGATTGGAGATCCACATGGTGATGTGCTAGGTTTGATGAACCCATTCTCAAGCAACTCCTGCACCTGCTTCTTGATTTCTGCATTCTCTAAAGCGGACAACCTGTACATTCCAATGTTAGGCAATGGAGCATCTTGCTGCAAAATAATATCATGCACTATTTCCTTTTTGGGTGGTAGACCTTTAGGTTCTTGAAACAAGATATCATACTCTGAAACAACTTTTTCTAAATCAGCTTGATGTTTAGCATCACAGCCCTCAAATACATTGGTTTTATCAAGTTTATTTTCCTTTACAACCATCAGTAAAAATTGTTTGCATGAATTTATCATTTGTTTCATCTTCCCTAATTTTATGAGAGTATAATTATTCTTGAGCTTATGAGCTCTTACAAAGTATTTGATTTCATCTTTAATGATAGATACTTGTTCTCAGCTCTATAGAAAATAGCTTTTCTGTCATACAAGTAAGGACTTCATAAAACAATTCCACATATATCCAAAGGAATTATGTCTAACTCAACCTCATCTACAAATGTTGACCCAAAAGAAAACTTAAGTGTGCATTGTCTGGTCACTTGTAGTTGTGCTTTATCACTTAACCATCTTAATGGGTATGGTTTCTTGTGAGGTGTATTCTGTAATCCCAACTTCTTTACAATTGCTTCAGAAATTAAATTTACTTGTGAGCCACTATAAAACAAAGTATCAATCTTTTGATGTTTGGAAATAACTCGAATATGGAATAGTTCATGTCTTTTTCTCTCATTTTCTTCATCAATAGTAGATTGTGCAGAATTACTAGTAGATGCTTCAGAATTCTTACCTTTTATCCCTGTGGCTGCAATGGTTGTTTCATCTTCTGAGTCTAACCCCAAGTCTTTCTGAATAGATGCAACAGTCTTCTTCTTCTTGCCCTTGAACTTCTTAGGTCTCAGCTCCGGATGCAGAATCCAACAGTGCTCATCATCATGCCCATCCTTCTTATAGTGAGTGCATGAAGACTTGCTTTTCTGTGCAGTGTTTGACTTCCTTGCTTTCCATTTCTGTTTTCTTTTCTCCTTGTTCTTGCTTGCAGTGGGTTGGGATGATCCCCCAACTTCTGGGTTTTCATTCTTTCCTCTAGCTTCTAGGTGCGTAGCTTGAACAAATACCTCATCTATACTAGTGGGATTAAACATGAGGATAGTGTGCCTCATGTAGCTGTGTAGACCACCGATGTACTTCAACAAAGTCTCAGGTGAGTCTAGTGAGATTCCTAGAATCAAAGCTCTCTTCCTAAATTCTTGGGTGTAACCTTGTACACCTTACCCTTTCAATTGTCGAAGAGTTTGCTAGCTCATCATTGCTTGCTGCATGTAGGCCAGTGGATAGAACTGCTTTTTGATTGCAGAAAGAAATTCACTCCAGACAGAAAGAGTCTTACCATGTCTCTTCATGTCAGCTTGGGTCCTACCTTCCCACCAAACCAAGGCAGTGCCTCCAAGACGTAGGCTGGCCAACTGAATCTTGCTCTTGTCTGAATCGATATTTTGCACTCTGCAAGAAACATCAATTTGTCTAATCCAATTGTCCGGCTTTTTTGCATTCAACTATCCATCATATATTGGTAAATCAAATTTAACATCTAGTTTAATCAAAGATGTCTTCTTTTTATGTTCAGGGCTATTAGGAGGTGTGAAAAACTTTCTTATTTCCCCTTGCCTTTTGAGTGGTCATGGAGGAGAGACTCTTCTTCTCCTTTATCTTGTTTAGAGCCTGATGAGTCTTCATCTTTATGTTTTCTAAAACCCTTATACATTTCTGTTGGAAATAATACTGAGAAGGGGGGTGAATCAGTATTATCTAGTCAAATATTCTTTTTCAAAAACAAATGATATACGCTACTTCAGTTAGTTAAATCCACGTGTATACGCAGCTATGCAGAAGGAAACCCGCGTATACAAAGCAAACTTTTAATTTACTATATCTTTCTGATGATAATTGTTAATCTATGTTGCAGAATCAAATAACCAGTAGTCAGAGACAGTAAAATAGAGTAGAAAGACAATCACACACAAGAACACAAGATATAAGGTGGAAACCCAATGTGGGTGAAAACCACCTGTTGCAATTTGTCTCTATCTTCTTTTAAATTAGAAACTTCTTTTACAATGAACTGGTGCAGTGCTTTACCAGTACGCAGGCTGCAACCTGCAGAGAGCTACAACCCTCTCTCGTTCTCCAGCTTCTCCTAGAAGGGAGCTACAACCCCCTTTAGCTTTTGCACTAGCCAAGATACTAGTACGTAGTGTTGGCCTACAGAAGGCTAGAACCTTCTTCTTTCTTCCAGGGACCACTTTTCATAAATTTTCAGACTGGATCCATGAACATCAATCAATCATCAACCAATCTCCTTTCCACCAATTAGATCTGAATCAAATAGATACTTCTCTAACAGTTGTACCCAAAACACAGTACCAGAAACCACACACCAAACACTGAACCCAGAACACAGAAACAGCTAGATCACAAGTTAAAGTATATACGTTATTTCAATAGCCTGCAAAATGCGTGCACACGCTTCTGTGTTTGGAACAACCTGCATATACGTTGTTTACGTTCACTGAACCGGCGTGTATACGCTCCTTCGCTTTATTGAACTTGCGTACAGATTTATAAAGGATAATTCACTCTTTCATATATTCAAAAACACTAATTAACCGAGATTATCAGTGTTATAGATCAAGAAAGCGCCACATATAACAGACCAAAATCATATAAAGATACTATCATTCAAGCTTAAAGATTATGACCCATCAATAGAACTTATCCTTCTTCTTTGCGCTAAGGTTCCTCCTTTATTCAGATCCAGATCTGCACCATAACCCAATTACCAGCATTCAGATCTACCACTTTTCAGATATTCAATGATAATTCAGATAATCCTTTGCCACAAGATCTCCCTCCTCTTTTATAGTATTAGGCCTTCCACAAAACCATGATCCAAAACCATAACATTTCAATACCATGAACCCAAAACTTGGGATCAACACATCTGATGAGACGCCATGGTCCAAAACCTTAGGTTCAAATCCCAAGGACTAACTACCATGGTCCAAAAGCAAGTTCTCCAACATATATGCGCCTTTGTTACGTGTAAACCGCGTGTATACGCGCCTTACTCTAGATGAACCTGCGTATATGCCTTTTCTTTCATTCTAAAAGCCTGAACTGAGATCTGTTACCAAAGAGAGTTTCCATCAAGGAAAACACCAGTGCCATAGCATCAAACCTATGCCATAATGCCAACAATTTCCTCTACCATGGACCTTATCGCCAGGAAACTATCTATAAATTGAGGGTCTGGCCCCACAGAACCTTCCTCCGACATTGTCTTCTGAAGATAGACTCTTCCAATTTCAGGATTAGTTTCAACCAACTCTCCTTCTCCTAATTTGAGCTTTGATCTAGTTGGCATTCAACAACTAAATCCAACACAAGCTTGTCTAACCTTAACAACCTATAGCTCTGATACCACTTGATCTAAAAATCACTTATGTATGATCTCAGTAAATTAATGTAGGTATTATAGACTCATGTGCTAGTGTGTGCCTATGTTATTTTAAGCAACGGATCGATAATATTGCGAAATACACAGGAATTGGAAAACAGTAAGAGAAACATAGCAAGCAAATGCAAAAACACAACAATTTAATAAGGAGTTCACCCAATCCTCCTGGGCTACGTCTCGTGGTCCAGCTTTCAGTGGTGGCCTTTTCTATTGTGTCTTTAAGCAGAGTTTTTACAATGAAGAGCTCAATTTGAGTCTCCTATAACAGATGATGCTTAGTAGGGTGGTACTTGGATTCCCCAAGCGACTAGAGTACACAAACTCCCCCTTACCAAGTCTCGACCTCAACTGATCTTAATGGGATGAGTCTAATTTGGTACTCAGTTCTCGATCGATATCCTCACAGGGATCGCTTTAACCTCTCAAGCCTTCTTGGTTCTATCTGCTCGATGCTGCCTTAGCTCTGCAGGTCAGCTCGGCTTCTCTGTCCTCTAATTCTTGCTTCACTCTCTATTCTGTTTCCTTTGTCCCCTATGTTCTCTATCTGTTCATGGCTTAAAGCCAATCCATCCCTTGACTGTTCGCTTCCTCTTCCGGCTCTTTGGATCACCTGCCTCTATCCGCTGGAATTCCCTGCTTCTGTGTTATCGCCACCATGTAATGTTTCATAGAGAGGTGGCCACTTGTCTCCTTACAAACTGAGCGCCAGCTTTTCCTCGAACGGTTCATTACTTCGGTTATTCGGTGAAATTATTCATCTGCTAGCTCATTGGCCATGTCGGACCCCAAATTTCATATGCCTCAACCTATTCTTCCGTCAAATCCAGTCTCCCATCAAGTGCAATCTCTGTCGTTTGATCTGGGGCCTCCAGATCCTATAGTCCTCACTTTTATCGCACGAGTGACTTGCTCGACCGTTACCCTACGATGAGAGCTATTTTCTCTATTATTCGTTGGACACACGTCATTCAATGTATGGCATCCCTGGGTCTTCGGCCAAACCCTCTTACCACCCAAAACGCCTTCGATATTCCGTCGGTTTTGGAGCGCGAAACCTGCCTGTCGATTTTAGCGCTTTTTCCATGGTTTTACTTGTTTTTCACATGACTGGGTGCCGGGGCTTTTCCTTCTCTGAGGTTTTTATCTTGTGATGCACGATTAGCGCTTCGCGCATCAGAAATGGCCTCTATTTTCTGATCTGGACTCCCTGTTTGCTATTTTGCACCACTACGCGGTCTCCATGGGCCAATGGTCAGCGTGCTTTGACCAAGGGTCCTCATTCTTCCGTGAAGGCTACAACTACCACTGTCCAGAGGTCCTTCCTGATAGCTTGTTGTTCACAATATTTTGGAGTCTATCATAATTTGAAACAGTCATAGAACTCTGATAATTTTCAAGGATCTAATTCGGATCAGAAACAGGTAATAGTATAAGTTCCCATTTCAAAGTTTACATTGTTCAAGTCAACACTAGTCGAATCATCCTGAAATACAAAAGTCAACACTAGTCAAATAGTCAAACTTATACTTACAGTCAAGCTCGGTCCTACAGTCAGATCCATACTGCAGTAAATTCTAGTCAACGGTCAAACTCATTCAATATCAACTTTGTCAAATTTCTATCAATTCGACCTCTTTTTGTAATGCATTCGACTACTCTAGAATAGAGAGGATGTGATGCCGAATAGCTAAAATGAAGATGTCACACTATGTATATATACTTGTCAAATGGGTTGAATTTTTACCAAGGGACGCGCCTTTTCATGGCGGGGACGACTTGTCCTTTTTGAGCCTACATGATGCCCAAAAAATAAAATTTTCATTTTCATTTTCACAATTCTTCTAGGCCATCTTAGGTGACTTCTTGGCATGTGGGAATACCTCTTGATGCTACACAAAAATCAACAAAAAGTTTATGCAATTCCTTTTATGCTAACTAGACCTTTTGAAAATCATTCCCCTCCAATGTTCTAATGCAAATAGGAAAAATATAATCCACTCATTTTTCCTTGAACATATGAAATGGAAAACCACAACCTTAATTACAAATAAATTAAAACTTCTATAAAAATCAATATCAAATCTTTAATTAGATAAATCTCATTATAAGCAATACAAATGTGGATAATTAAATAGTTATAAATGTGGATGATGCTAGTTCCAAATAGTTGCAATGATCTATGGTTCCTAAGTTATGATGTATTTCAACATATAATTGTATAATAAGAATCTCCCGATAGTGTATGATGATTAGAGATAGTGAATCTAAAGTTTTTCTCAACAACTTATACATTCCAATATTTAGTTGGATACATGATTTGACCATAATACTTCGAAAGAATTTTTTTTGTCATGTTTTACATGTTCTTTGCATCAAAACTATTTTTCTACCCATTAGGAAAAAATCATTATTAAAAACGAGTGTGGTAGATATGGAAGGGATTATATTTGTTCCCAAGGGAAGAACATAATTGACCTTTATTTGGGCACTAGGAGCATAAAAAACCAACTAGGATGAAGCCAGTGTTCTTTTCCAGGGTTTCCCTCTTATAGAGGGATCCAACATAGAATCACTGATTGTTATTAGATATTCAAATGTCATCACCAAATCAATGGTTTTACCTATAAGTTTGAAAGACAACATCACTGAGAAGAGTGGTGGAAAGTGTGGACATGATTATTTTTACCCCAATGGAATAATGGAATTAACTCTTACCTAGGGATTAGAAACATCAAGAAATAACCAGGGTGAAGCCTATGCTCTTTTCTAGTGTCTCCTTGCAAAGGACTCCAACGTAAAATTTATGATTGTTATTAGATATTCAATTTTCGTCATTAAGTCAATGGTTTTGCATACAAATTTAAAAGACAACAAGCTAGCCTCAATCATAACAATAATCAACAAAGGAAACCAAAAAATTGAGCGAAATTTCATTTTATCAAGTTTTGAGAGATCACAATGCTTAGTGTATTTAGTTAGCTAATGAAGTTGCCTCTCTCTTGCAAGGGCTCATGAAAAAAACTACGAGGAGTTTTTTTTGTCACATCTCCTAAAATTATAAGCCACTTGAATCTCAAGCCACATCACATCCTTATTAATAAACACATGTCATAACAAATTTAATTTGAATTTACAAGTGTGGTGAAAGGACTTACAAGGACATGGCCCCATTCTAGTTGCATGAAAGAATTAATTGTTTCTCTACCTTTTGTTTCCCTCATTATGGATTATTGTTACTGAGGTGGGAAAATGGATGGGGTTTGAATAATATTTCAATGTGTCTATAGATGTCCCAATCATACCTGAGCTCACTTGGTAAGTTATTTCCCATTTTTTTGGATGGTGTATAAAAGATTCTAGTTCTTAAGCTACAACATAGTACTTTGTTTCCATGGTTAAATTCTAGAGTTCTCTAGTTGTTGAGTACAATTTCCTTCCTAATATTTGGACCCTGGTTTCCAGTTCTAGTCTTAGTGCAATGTCTCTCCCTCTATTCCCTTGTTCATTCTTTCGCTTGTGGTATGGTATTATGGTTACTCTTAGGGATTCTCTATAACATATATAAAAAAACTCTAATGTGTATAGTGTATTAGTGGCTTTTTCTCTAGGTTTATGGAGTTCTAGTCAATTTGGTTTTCACCTAACTATATTACTATTTTATGTGACTCGTAAGAGTTGTAAATTTTATTTAAAATTCCATACTAATACATTTAATATACTTATGGTTAACTCTCACACAACTTTTTTTAATATAATATTTTAGACTTTTAACCCCGCTAAAAATAAAAAAAATATTTGTTATATCTTCTATGTCCTTTGCGTCGAAACTACTATTTTACTGATATGGTTATATATGAGATTTATGAAATACGAAAGGAATAATTATAAGTTATCCATGAGGGCAAATACAGCACGATATCATTAAAGGGCTTTAAATAAATTATAAATAACAATTTTTTTTTATTTTTTTTGAATGTGATATATAAATATTTAATGAAAAATATAATTAAAAATGAAAAATGGAAATAATTAACGGAATGAAAATCACCGTGGAAAAGGGATATCATTTTAGATTTAAATAAAATTAATAAATAATAATGATTTTTTTAAATTGATTTCTAAGTATGCAATGAAAAATACAATTAAAAATAACAAAAACAAGGGAAAGCATGTGGAAAAAGATAATTTTAAAAGTTGATATGAAATTGTAAGTTTATATTAATATTAATTTCAAAAATGAATATGAAATAATAAGTTTATAAAGAAGGAACCAATGGGAGATCTAGGATTGAATGATTGAAAAATAAGTTGAACTTTCCTAGAAAGAGACTAAGAACTTCATGCATACCTTAAATAATTGAAAGATAAGTACATTTATTCAGATAAGCATAATATTTTATTTATTGAGTTACGCTATTTATTCCAATAATAGATCCAATATAGATCAAGATTAATGTTGTATGTTGTTTTGAGGAAACTATTGTGAGGTATCAGGGAAAAGTAGAGAGTTTGAAAACCATACTTAATAAGTAGGTCCATGCTATTGATTCCTAGTTTGAGTTCATCATAGAGGGGTACATTGTAGAATTTACTATTGATTACAACACATATTTTAGCATTGTTAAAATATAATTTTAGGCTAGGTCAAAGGGAAGGTTGCTAAATAATATACCTTAATGGATCAAAATGATATTTTTAAAGAAAGGATTGGTTCATATGTGACCTAGTCCTATGCCAACAAAGTGCCTTGTGATGGGAGAATGACATATAAAGGGGATGCAATGAAATAATAAAGTTGAAAGAAAAATGGATCGAAAGGAACAAAAGAAATCTAAAGCAAAGAGATATGAGAGAAGAAATGTGTTGAGAGAAGTAGCTTGGAAGGTTCAAATGGGTAGATTGAGAAAACAAGGAGAAGGCCTCTTGACTAGTAGTGATAGGATGAGAAGGAGAATGGTAATATTGTTGAGGAGCACTAATGAGAGGTCGTGATTAAGCAGTACATATAGGAGGAAGAGGAACTAGAGGATGTGCCCAATAAAGTGAAAAGATAGGAGAAGATAGTGAAGATATTGGACCCCTGTGGAATGTAGTGCCCTATTTATCTTGACTTTGAGATAGACACTTTTAGTTTTATTTTGAATTTAAAAATTGATATTGTGACTCATACTATATTATTTGAGGAAATCAGATATTGATGATTCAAATATATTTAACTCTTGTTATGTATTTTTGGTTATTAGTTTAGACAATGTTGCTGGATTTGATATTAGTTGTTGATAACATTAATATTAGAAACCATTTATGCACAATTTATGATGATTACTCATTATGATCTTATGTTACTTGTGAGGATCCCTCCTAGGGTCCTCTAACTAGAAACTAAATTTATCTAATTTTAAACACAATAAGATGGGAAATAACTTATTTATATCTAAACATTTATTTGATGATAATATACCATTAACATTTATTTACCACAAGTTAAATAAGTAAGAATTTCATTGCAACCATTTACGTAAGTAATAAATAAACGAAGGAATACTTGTTTCAATAGCTTAGTTGAGATGCTCCTGAGCTCCTGACTCTGTTGGGATGCTCCTCTTGACTACTCGATTAGATTTGCCTCCCAGCCAGCTAGGAAGTATTTCCTAGCCCTCCGAGCCAAGTCCAACCAAATGTAGTGTGTCCAATTTCAACAAACACTCTCCAAATCCAAGTTTGTATTCCCTCATTTATCTCTCCATTCTCTCCCTTCTCTTTCTCCACATTCCTCCCCCATATCACAATTCTCCAAAACAAAATCAAGACCAAGGATCTCCCCCTCTCCTCTCATCAGCCTTCCCTTTTTATGTCTCTTCCTCCCATTCACCTCAACCACCTATCATTAATGTTATGACTACCCCGTCATTCTTTCATTTAGTATCCTTGACTTTTCTTACCATATCTTGTTCAATATAGATTTGAGAAGACATTTTGGGGATAAGATATGGATATTTAATTTGGAAATTAAATTGGAGAGTACCATCTCTTCTCCCAAGTAGATTTTGAAAAGACATCTTGGGATATGGATATTTAATTTGGTATAAATGGAAGGAGACCATATCCTATCCAAAAATTAAATTTCAGAAGAGAAGTTAGGGATTGAATAATAACAATAGAAAATTATATCAGTAAATAAAATTACAGCTTCACAAATGTAGGTATATACCAATATTTCTTGATAATTATAAGTCTATATTTTCAGGTAATTTAAACACTAACAAAATTTGCATGATAAGATTAAGTAGGGCATTACATACACCCCTCCTTCAGAAAATTTCGTCCCAAAGTTAGAGTGAAAAAGATACAAGGAGTTTGAAAGCAGTTTGACAATAAGGCATAACAAAATAGAGAGAGAGTTATAGTAGTAAAATTTAGTAAGTCAGACAATGAAACCACTTCCCATCAAGAGTCTCCAACTATTCTATATCCTCATATCCTTCCTAACCTACTTCAGTTCTGACCCTATCCATCTTCTGCTGCTATATACTATGGCATCGGCTATACCAATCCAACCACTGATAAAACCAATATGGTGAAAGCGTCGACTATATCGACCTAACTTACCTAGTAGGAAACTGACAATCATAATCACACATCTAAAGGAGCGTTTCCATCACTACCCTCCCATGATTCCAGGTTTGGAGGTTACACGGTGGGAAATACCTCCACCCCTCCTCACAACTAGGGTCAAAACCCT
Organism: Pinus taeda; assembly: GCA_000404065.3. Classification (NCBI taxonomy): domain Eukaryota; kingdom Viridiplantae; phylum Streptophyta; class Pinopsida; order Pinales; family Pinaceae; genus Pinus; species Pinus taeda. Next base: position 24,022 of record APFE030044667.1, on the reverse strand, counting down.
AATATGGACCACACTACTGTGCTGGTTAGATACTTGTCATCGAACAATCCAGTCAAGTAGTCTTGCCACCTGCCATTTACATTTTACCTTTGTCATAAGAGTGCATATCAAGTGGATACCAAATGTAATAGAACAATGTACATCATACCATTCCTCATTGGATTTCTCGACCTTCCCTAATGGAAGAGTAGATCTTGGTTGTCATATAGTTCTTTCCAATATGCAGGTTAGTTCTCATTCATGCATATATATAGCAACAAAATAGATAGAGATACGTGATCTTAAACTTCATATTATTAAGTTTAGTATCCACATGTCAATTTTGTAGTTCATACTGGAAATAAATATTACATTAGATAAATCATAATTTCACTAAGTCATTCATTAGATAAATCATATCCACTTAAGCCATACATGAAATAACAATAACTCTGATAATTCATGCACTAGATAAATCATAACCAAGTAAGTCATACATTAGGTCATACATCAAACATTTCAATCATCAATACCTAATCCATCTAATGATTTATATAAGTAGTTTCGCCTGTCCAACTAAATGCATCAATATTACATAGCGTTCTGATAAATAAATAACATGGAACTACAAATAGAGCCTTAGCATAAGTAGTTATCTAAGTCAAAATGGGCATCACAGATGCTCAAAAAGTGAGGGGTAGTCACGACGTATAGTCTCTGCATCCTCCCAAGTAGCAGATTCTGGGCCATACTTATCACATTGGACATTAACCTGGTCCACCATGCGACGTCTGAGTTGTCGAACCCTACGATCCAAATACTTCCTGAACACACCATTCATAAGGCTCATAAATACTTCTGGTGCATTGGTCAAACCAAATGGAACAACTACGAACTTGTAGTGCCCAACCGAGTTTCAAATTCAGTAACATTAGGTGATTTCTCTTGCTTTGATAGCTATTTGTGATTTATTTTTACTTCATTTACTTATCTTCTTCTTTCTGTTAATATTATTATTGTCTCCTCATCAAACAACTACCAAACAATAGAGAACAATGAGACAAAGGACACAATATATAGGTGATCATCTAGGGCCAAAAGCTCTCCAATGTAAGAGGAAAACCCATGAGAATTCTTCTTCTTCTAGAATATTCAATTGACGAATTCCAAGACCTAGACCCTTGACCAAAATCTTCTCTAAGACCAAGTCAAAACAATCCTTTGATCAACTCTTCTTCCACAAAGTCAATATGAGTTAAACTTACTACAATACTCTTGTTTTTAGCTTCTCCTCAAATCTTTGGCCTCTATTACAAATCTATAATTCTTAGCCTACCTATAATCTTTTGTAGTTCTACACATGTGAACAATGAGGACAATTTAACAAGTCTTTTCTTCTTTGCTTGGGATTACTCTTCTTCCATGTCACTTCCACATAGAAAAACTAACTCTTGACACCTTGTTTCAACCTTCTAAGGATGACCACAACTTTTATCTTTGTTGGCACAAAGAGTGGCCCTAAAATCTTGCATGTGTGAAGTATATAGCCCTGAAAAAACAATCCTTCCAACCTTCAATTTCCTTATCTTTTTATCCTCCTCTTCTTCGCACTTTCCCTCCTGCTTAGTTGAACTTGTGTGAGTGATAGGTGTGATCTTGAATGAGGTTGAGTCCTCTTTTATATAGGCTTCTTTGTCCATGATTGTAGGCTGACTTGTTGCTTGTGCAGACCGACTTGTTCATTCCATTATGACTTGGTCTTGAGGAGTTCTTTGACTCAAATAAATTATTCTTACAATATGTAACATGCCCAAATGGGTCATTCATACATGAAAATGCCTTTCTTGACTTGTAGACTCAATTACAAGCCCTAAGAACTCACAATGGTAGCTAAACCTAAAAATAGACTTCCTTGAGCATGAAACCCATAGCTTAAGAACAACACAAATAAATTTATTTTTCTTATTACATCAAATACATAAAATCATGATTACATATGTCATTATGAACACCAAACCTAGTTACATATTTCGACAGGTTTTTCCCTAGCCTTTGGCCTAACTTCTAGTGTCTCTTGGTTCTTGTGCATTATGTTATCTACTTTTCTTTATGTTTTTTTTTTAATGTATAATTGTTTGATGGCATAACCTAATGAAGTAAATATTATAAGGAGACATATATATCAATGACAAGTAATTATCATGAATCAGAAATTCATCCTAGTAATTGAATTTCCAACAATGGCAACTTATATAACTCAGTCAAACTTCATATTTATTTCTTGACTTTGCACATGTGGAGAAGAATAGAAGAGAGAGAACGTGTGTGATCCGAATTGCTCAAGGTGGAGGAGTCACATGTGTATCTATACTAGTAACATGGGATGGACTTTGACCACGTGTCACACCCATTCATTGGTGGGGATGGCTTGACACTTTGGGGTCTACATGAAGCCAAACTAATAATTTTAATTTTAATTTTCATAATCTTCCTTGGCCGACTTGGGAGGGCCTTTTTGGCATGCAGGAATACCTCGTGATGCTACACAAAAATCAACATGGACATGTGCCAAATTTTCTGCACCAATCATAATGCAAGGTCTGAAAATAGTTTAATAATCAATGCTGGTGTGTGTGTGTGTGTGTGTGTGTGTGTGTGTGTGTGTGTGTGTGTGCGCGTATATATATCACAAGTGGGCTCATTGAATGAACATAATTTCCCTTGAATGCATTTATTTTGATAATTTCCATGGCATATTGTTTATCAAGTATTAGTAGCATAGTTATAATTGTGGAATAGTTTTCACTTGCCAAATTATTTGGTGTACCATGGTTTCATGGTGTTCTACTGAATGATCATGTAAGAGAATATGTTGAAGATTTGATTTTCTCTCGCTGCAAATAAACATTCACAAGCACCTAATTAATCGAATATAAACAATATAATTTCTTGGTTGTCATAATAATTTTGGGATTATTTTTCAATTCAAACATCCTGTTGTGTAACAAAATCACGTTTGAAATCTGCAATAAAGTCATCACTCGGTTTGAGAATTTTCCTTGTCAGTAAAACTTAAGATCAACACTACCTGATTTAGTTGAATCAAGCACACTAATCCTAGGCCACTTTCTCCTATACTCTTAAGATTACTTCAGGGATTCCCCCCTAGGCTAAAGTAGTCCTTTCCGTTATCCTAAAGTGTGAAGCAAAGCTACCGTGGTGATATTGGGTAGCTTGCCTGATATATCATTATGTTTTCCCCTTTGGTAAGGTTAGGATGTTTCCTTTAGAGAGAACCTAAGTGATAACATATCGAAGATAATACCAGCTTCAAAGGAAAAGCAATATGTAGTGCAATGGCCTTGAAAGAGTGTCTAAGCCCTAGGTAACCCTAGGAAAAGTGATAATCCAGAAATCTCATTTTCATCATTGCTAAGCCTGTGAATGCCAGAGTGTTTAAGCCCTAGGTAACCCTAGGAAAAGTGATAATCCAAAAATATCAGTTTCATCATTACTAAGAATGCCACTAACCAAAGTGTGTGGATCAATAACTTAAGCCAACCCTTGCATGTGGAATTCCACTACATTTTTTCTTTTTTTTTTTTAACATTGTAAGTCATTGACAAGACATGTCAGGTTTGCTGAAAGGTTCAGCAAATCGTTATTTTGAAATTTGAAGCAGTGTAGCTTTAGATGCTCCAATTTTATTTTGAAGGTTACAGTGGCAGTACTTTGTGGATTCACTGTAATCACTTATATAAGTCTTTTATCTATTTTAAAGATCAAACATCCTCCTCAAAGTCAACCCCTCCTTGCTTAATGATGATTCTGAATGGACTTTGGACAAACATGTTAGTTCACCTATCAAAAGGTGGGACATCAAAAAACATGTTACTTGGGAATTTGAGCCCCACTAAGGGCAATAACAATGTTGTGTTTCCACCAATCCAAAAAAAAAAACTCTCCTTTGACATATTCAACTATCTATCACTTCTTGAATAAACCAATAATTTAAGGGAGCCTCAACTAATTCATTTGACAAGGAAATCAATACTCTATTAGTTCAACTATTGGATGGAGACCATAGATATATCATGAATGTTGTGAGAACAACTACAAAATGATTGATTAGATTAAATTCATGTTCCTTTTCTTTTTCTTTTGTTTTCATTGTAAAAATCTTATAAACCAGAGTACACAAGTTAGGACAAGTGGAATAAGGAATATTAATGTGGATGAAATCCTAGCATAGTCAAATACTACTGCAGTTATTGATAAGATGGTACTGTATATTCACATAGATAACAACCAAAAGCCAAAGTGGGCTCACAAGGTAGGACACTGAAATTTCTATGATGAAAGAAAATGCCTTGTATTTGTTGAAAATGGTGCAAGCTTACTCTCTACCATGGCTGATATTATTCCTATATTTAGTTTTGGTTGAGGTTAACCTAGTCAATGTGGCCTCAAAATCTCAATTGTGGAATGCATCTGACCCATTGGGTTGCATATTTACACATCTCGCATTTGTAATATTTCATATAATGTTATTATCATTTCATTAATTATACAAGTGATTTAGCTTATGAGCACCATTAAGTATATTTAACTTGTTCTTAGGTTCCATCTCTTTAGCACTCTTGTATTTGGTGCTTTTTTTTTTTTCTCTTTTTTTTTCTTTCCTCTTAGGGTTGTGCTATACGTGGTTGCTCTAGTGATGCCCTATATTTGTTATTTATTTTCTCTTATTGTAGAATCTGAGTTCATTGATTGGTTCCATTTGATTTTATATCCTTTTTTAATCGTAATATGTTCTTTGAGTGGGTGAACTTTGGTTAATAGAGCTTCTGGTTAGAGTCTTCGTTTTGGGATGATTACATTGGTGCTTTTATGGCCAACGTTTGCATGCAAAAGGGAGCCTAACTTGAGTATTGCCCTATCTTCGTGGTGTTGTTATTAACTAGAGAAGGGTGTTTTATTTGAAACTATTGACCTTGGTCTATGCATTATTTGGAGATGATTTGCATGCCTTCTATAGTATTAGAGCCTTCAGCTTGAGGATTTCCTTGTCGGTTTATTCCAGGTGTCTATTCTTAAGATTTTTAATTTTGGAACATAGATTATTTTGCGTTGAAGGAAGAGCACTTTCTTTGGAGATTTACCTTTTCAAGATTTGTTGATCTTCAATTGGTTCCATTTATGACTATTAAGGCATTTTCCTTGACTTGGCCTTTGGCTACTTGGTTGGTGGCATCGCCAGGCTTTGCCATTGCAGAATTGTGATTGTAGATCACTTCTCAGTGCATTGATCCAAGACTATTCTGCCAGTTGCATCACTTTTGTAACCATGGAATCAGTGTTTTAGATCATCCTTGATCTGAAATCGGTAATCGTTGAGGGTTATAGGTTATAAACTGGTGTCTCAACTTTTTTGAAGGTCAAAAGCATCTCTATAGACAAACTGCTTGCATATAGATGTTATTTACATTCTCCCCCTCACCTCTTGATAATTAAGAAAAAAGGAGGACAAGTTTGTCTTGGAGGGCATCTATCAATAATGTCTTTACTATAGGATTACTTCACCTAGGGCTTTCAGCCTCAAAATATTGTTTCAAACTAGATACTTCCTACACCAAAATGGATCTATCCATCTTCCAAGGGTATCTCTATTGGCTTTAGTGACTTAGTCTCATGGACTATGAATTCCTCTCAGACAGAACAAGTCAATGCTCATCAGCTTCACCTTATGATAGATCGTCATATTGCAAGAGACTAGCATATCTATAGGCACTGCTTTAATCTTTATGAAAGAGGAGTCCACATAATGTTCTTTCTCAATAAGATAAATCATCACTACCTAAATATCACCATGCATATCCATATAATTTACTCTTCAGAAGCCAAATCTGGAGACATTTTGTCTTTTGGTGCCCAAGTTACTATGAAATCAAAGGTTATGCAGGGACTCAAACAGGCTGGTCTGCATCTTTTCATTGTGTTTGGATTTATTCATTGGGAAGTTGTGCACTCACTGGTGTTACTTGCTCAATATAAGCATCCCATATAGATCCTCTCTTATTTCCTCACTACCTGCCAATCCACATCTACAATTAGCCAAAACAGAAACATAGATTGGGTTGACTCTCAGTTACTAGACATTGTCGTTAACCTCAAAACTTTTGACATAATATACAAATATATGTATCCTCTTTAGATTTCCAGGATTTTCATCACACATAGTAAGATTTCTACACAAGCATTAAAGTGAAGACATACCTTGAATATAGGATAAATACATCTTTATTGTCAAGAGAGTATGCACAAAATGTCCCCAAAAACCACCTCATCCCCACTGATACTCTTAAATAGGTCCTGAGGGATTTTACGGTGTTAAGTGAAAAAAGGTAATTTGTGACAATTGTTTTTAACTTAATAGCAACTTCATCAAGGAAGTTGTAGGCATTATATTATTAAATGCCAATATTTTTTCTATAGTGCATGGCATATTTACCGCTTTTTAATTATCTCCAGAAATAAATATATTTCTCACCTTCTTCTCAAGATAACTTCGTCAACATCCAAAACTATTTCCAGAATGTTGTTGATACGAGGGTCATGATTCATGACATATTTGGGATAAACCCAAGTTTCTTTGCCTCCAAAAATTGTTAAAAAAAAATCATATTGTGAAGCATAACAACATACATGATATTACCTAACTTTCATTGGCTTCTTAGGATTCTTTCAAGCGTGATACCGCCAGGCACCCTGACATGTATTGAATTATTCAAGAGATAATAGACAGTACCTATTCCTTCATTTTATCCTGAAAGGTGGATGGAAACATATTGGGGAACAATTTTAAAAACACTGGTAACAATAACTCCATAAATGGCACTATAATGAAGACTGCAACAGGCACGAGCCTGAAAATATCTGTTGTTGTTCTAGTTAGTTGCTACCCCTCTCTCTGTGAAAGGCTTTTTCCACCTGCAAACTTCAATAGTAGCCTAGAGAATATCCTCACATCAGCCCAAAGAACTTTGATTCCAATCCAATAATGTTGCAAGGCTCCCTTAAAGTCATCTTTCCATTGATGAAGCTTCCTGGCCCAATCTTCCTTTCTCATAGAAGCAATAGCCCTTAGTGCGGGTCCAATTCCCATCAATAAAGACCAAAACTTTCTAACAATAGTTTCATCTTTCCTGCATGATTCCTGTGCATGCTTGGCCTTGGCTTTCACTGTACTCAGACCTTCTACAACCTGGTTGCATTCTTCTGGTGATGCTTCTGCCTTTTTCTGCTTTAAATTCTGGTCTCCATTGTTCTCTTTCAGACTATCTATAGCAGGCTGACTCGCTGTTGCAATAGATGAAGTATTTGTGGACTAAGATATCCATCTTATTTTTGTAGATAATCCTAATTCTTGCCTACCATATCTTGCAATATCAAGTGTAATAACATCCCTGAAGAGTGGTATTTCTGAGAATTTCAACAATCCTCTTGTGGACGAGGCAGAGAAGCTTTTACAATGCTAAGAGAAATTCTTCTCATTACTGTCTTTGTCTTCTATTTGTCCTTCCGAGGAATTTATGGGTACTTGTGGGACTAATCTGGAGTATGAAAGCCACTCTAATGATTGTTTGAGATAGAGATTGTGCTCAAAGAAATAAGTTGGGCCAGAAAGTGTCCCACTAGCATTCTCTAGTGAGTGAAGAAGTTTCCTGGCAATATGCTGATGAATGTCGAGTTGTCTAAAAGCCATTAGGTAAGGATTTTATAAATTATTATTTTGTTAGAGGCTTCGGCTGGCAGCAACAATAAATGACGGACATGTCTCTATTTTCTACCTTTGAAAGACTTCTGATAATAAAATATATAAGCCCAAATTTCTGACGGTCGTAGTAGAACACATCGGATTCGAGATGGATAACAATTAGGTTGAATAGTGATCACAAGGTATTCATATCATCCAATGCTTCAATACACTCTTTGAGAAAGGGTTTAACAGTAGTGCCTCAACTATTCTAACAGTACAACCAAGTTAATTCATTTGCAGCAGAATTTGAAGAGAGCACAAGAGAAATCCAAAGAGTCCAAGAGCTGAATATCATAATGTCTGAGATGAAGGGAGAGTAGTATTAGAGTCAAAGACTCCCACGACATTCATTCAACAGAATGGGTGGAGCAGATATAGGAGGAGAAGGGGGCGAAGGAGTCATTCTCATTGCAGCCTCAATGTCAGCAGGGGTAATGCAACTCTTGGGCCTGGTGCCTATCATGTTTGGTAGATCGATCTTGTATTACTTTGCGAACTTCTTGGCATAAGGGTCACGATGATTCTTTTGGGGTCTTGGGCGTTGGATGGAGGTGTAGATGTAGGGGTGGGAGTGGGAGTAGGAGTAGATGCAGAGGCAGGGGAAGGCGTAGGAGTGGTCTCTGGAGACGGTGGAAGAGCTCCTAAAGAAGAAGGAGAAAAGGTGTTGTTGGCCTTGGCTTTGGCCTCAACGAATTCCTCCTCATTCTCAGCGAGGAGGCCAATGGGAGCTCCAACAAAGCAACCTCGCCTTCCCCGATGACGATAGCAGCATGATCCCATCATAGAAGGTCTCGACATCCATGTCAGCCTTCTCAGACTCGACAACGACCATGCTCTCCCCCTTGGAGAGCGTTTCACCCTCTGATTTTATCCACGATACAATTTTTCCTTTTGTCATGGTGGAGCTCAGTGTGGGCATGAAGATTTCCCATATCTTGGCCTCAACAAAGAGACAAAACCTCTTTCCATTGCTAACCCTCGACCTCGTTGGGCTCCATTGGAGGAGGTTTCTTTCGTTGATTCTGGTGGCCATGATAGAGTTGGATTTACTGAAAGAGATATTGGCACAATTGGCACCATTGGAAAATTCAGCTAAGGAAGCCATTCCCTTCTATGAATCCCTAAATCCTCCTGGGCTTGTGATTGGGCTCGGCTTCAGAGTCTCTATATCTTATGAATTTTTGATCTATTGCTCAATTTGTCATACTTTGGTTTATTATGGCTAGTGGTGAGGTTGTTGAGAGTAGAGTTTTGGTTTGTGTGTGATCTGAAATTGATCTCTAGTTAATGTTATGCTAGTACCATTTCCAGATATAAAATTTTATTTCCTTTGGTTTGGTTATCCATTGAGAGTTTACCCATGAGCATGTGATTGTCAATTCATCTAACTTGGTGAAATTTAGTGTTTTGCATGAACTTAAAAGAATAAATTTAAATGTCTGAACAACAGTATATAAAAGCACAACAAGCACAAATAACGGAGATGAATACACAATTTTTTGTTGAAGGAGTTCACCCCTCCTGGACTCCATCTCCTTGGTCCAACTTCATAGTGTGGGCCTTTGTATTAGCTTCAATAGTTCTCAAATTGTTGTTACATGCATCCAATGCTCTTGGTACCTATTCCAATGAGTGTAAAACATTCAAATCTATCATAATTGACTATTTGTTTACTCAATTTGGTTACCAGCTACTCTAGGAATGGCCTCCAACACCTAGTGGCCATAGGCTTAAAAAATCTTCAAGTTAACAAAAACACATGTAGATGACCTCTTCTACCTCTGAAACCTACTCCAATGAATTCCTAGCATTCCAATTAGCCAAAAATGACTATTCATTTTCGAAATTTGGTTGATAATTGAGTAAGTTATGGCTCAAACAGTTTTTCCTATAAAACCTCCTCTAAATCTGGAGAACTGCCAGTTAAGTTCGCCAAGTTTGGTGGCGGTTCTAGATTTAGTGGCTCCGCCATAAATTCCGCCAACTTAATTACCGATTAATTAAATGATAAACTGATTAGTGGCACACTAATCCCGCTTAACAGTTGGCCCCTAGCTCTTGGTTCAGGCGCTTGGTCACATGGGGTGGGGGCTGGCCCCAGGGGGCTTTCTTTTTACCAAACTCGCAGAAGATCTAAATTTTGCATATGATGTCGGTTTTTTGAATCGTTTGCGGCATTGGAATCCTGGAGATGAACTTTATCCATTCATTCAGGTCTGAAGCAATTCTGAGCACTAAAACACTGATCCCTGATCATTCCTCCCCACTAGAAGCCTTTTGGACCCCAAAAGCTTTCTTGATTACTGATTATGTTGATGAGGGGACTTTTCCCTCATACTTCCAGTCTTTACCCATTGAAATTTTCCTAATTTCATCATTTGGAAATTTTCATAAAAAGTCAAATTTTTCCTTGATTCTGATGACCATATATTGTTGTCTTTAACACTGTCATGCTGCAATATTTTTGAATTTGCAGAACAACAATCTAATTTTGTAGAAAACATATTGTTCCTATCTTGGTCAAAAAGCAAAGGAAACTTTGTATCTTTCCCACCTTGCACTTCGTCTCTATGGTGATTTTTCGCTACTTTTTCCTTGCACTTGAGTCGACACTTGGCCAAGTTTCTTCGCCATTGTAATGTGCCTTTTGGAAACCAGCAATGAACATTTGTGAAACCCATGCCTTCTTTTCCAAGTTGCTTTGTCCTCTTCTCTTTGACCTTTGCAACTTCTTGCACCGACACCTTGTTTTCAACACCGCTCAACACCAATGTTGGATGCTGCAAATGTTTTTCACCTTCTTTCAAAGGCAACTTGTTATAATTCTGAAACAACTCAGTACAAATATAAGCATCTTTATGAAAAGTATGATCCAAAACATCTCTTTGTTTGATCGTCAACAATGTCAAGTTCTGACTTGCATTCACTAGCCTCTTCATTTACCCTGCATTAACTAAAGAAATGTTTAGTTTCTTGTGATGAGCTCTCACAATATACTTCACCCCATCTTTAAGTAAATGATATGTCTACTCATAAATATGAAACACCGCTTTCCTGTCATACAAATATGGACTTCCCAAGATAATTCCAGAAATGTCAAGTGGAACCATGTCTAACTCGACTTCATTAACAAAGTTTGCAGTAATAGCAAATCGAAAAATGCATTTCCTTGAAACATGTAAAGTGGCATCCTTAACTATCCAACCTAAAGGGTATGGTTTATGATGTGGTACAGTTTCAAATTTAAGCTCTTTAACTAAGTCTTCTAAAATCAGGTTTTCTGGTGGTCCACTATCAAAGAGTGCATCAATCTTGGTATGATTTGAGATTAATCTAACAATGAACAACTCTTCCCTTTTGTCTTCATTCGGAGTGTTGTTGTGACTATTTGAGGAGCTAGTAATTTCAACATGTTGACCTTTCAAACCCATAGCTGTAATTTTTGTCTCATCTCCTGAATCTGACCCTAAGTCTTTTTCAGTTATAGCAACAATTTTTCCCTTCTCTTTGGCTTTCAATCTATCTGGTTTTAATTCTAGATGAAGTTGCCAACAATGGTCTTCATCATGGCCAGTCTTTAAACAATTTTTGCATGTGAGTTTTTCCTTCTCTTTTTTGATACTTGCATTCTTATTTCCCTTCCATTTTCCTCCCTTTTCTTTTCCCTTACCCTCACTTTCACCTTTCTCCTCTATGTTTTGTTTTCCCCTTGCCTCAAGATGCGTAGCTTGCACACATACTTCATCTAAGTTGCTTGGGTTAAACATAAGGATAGTGTGTTGCAAATAGGAATGTAAACCTCCAATATAGTTCAAGAGTGTGTCTTGTGAATTCAAGTTTACTCCTAATAACAAAGCCTTTTTCCTAAACTCCTTTGTATAATCTTGGAATGTTTGGCCTTTAAGCTGCCTAAAAATTTTCCAACTCATGATGGCTTTTTTCATATAGGATAAAGGATAAAACTGTCTTTTAATTGTAGAAACAAATTCAACCCAAGAAATAGATATCTTACCATGGATTCACATTTCCTCTTGAGTCCTTGCTTCCCACCAATCTAGTGTAGCTCCTTCTAGCCTCAGTGAAGCCAACTAGATCTTTATATCGTCTTATTGAAGGTTCTGAATTCTGCAGTATACCTCCAACTGTCAAATCCAATTGTCTAACTTTTCTGCATTCACTTCTCCATTGTACATGGGAAGTTCAAATTTTATGTCCAATTTCAGTAATGGAGTCTTTCCTTTTGGGGTTTTGGAATGAGTATGGGTAGTGGTGGTAGTGGAAGATGTTGTTCTGTGAGATGGTGAAGATGATGATAATGGTGGAGATGGAGGTGGCTTTCCACCATTCCCTTTGGAATCCTTCTTCTCATCTTTTTTTTCCTCTGAGATTCCTTCTCCATGTGGAGGTTTAGAACTCTCTCCAACCATTCTAGTGTTCCTCTATTCATAGAGGAATTTAACCATTTCAGTCAAAGTGTAGAAAGATTTATTGAATTTTTCCTCTTCTGAAGAGGGACCTTCATGCTTTCTTTCTCCAGACATAATGGCTATGGATTCAGGGTCAGAAATTTGTACTGATTGTACCTCTTCAATCACTTCAGCCTATTGTGCAATTTGTGCCTCTTCTATCTCAACTGATGGAGATGGAACTTGAGGTGATTCAGGTGCTGCCACGAGTGGTCCTTTGGGTGAGGATGATGCTTTCTCAGCCTTCTTCCTTCTTTTCCTAACCTCGGGACTAGCTATCCGTATCTTCCCTTCTCCTCTCTACAACTTCAACCTTGTAATCATAACAAAAATTGCAACTATCAAACCCTTCAAGCAAATCAAGCAAGCAACCTTGCGCTCTGATACCTACTTGATCTGAAATTGGTTGCTAGTTAATGCTATGCTAGTATCATTTCCAGATATAAAATTTTCTTTGCTTTGGTTTGCTTATCCCTAGAGAGTTTATCCATGAGCATGTGATTGTCAATTCATCTAACTTGGTGAAATTTAGTGTTTTACATGAAATTAAAAGCATGAATTTAAATGGATGAATAACATCATATAAAAAACAACAAGCACAAATAACAGATCTCAATACACAATATTTTTTTGGAGTTCACCCCTCCTAGGCTACATCTCCTTGGTCCAGCTTCATAGTGTGGACCTTTGCATTAGCTTCAATAGTGCTCAAATTGCTTTTACATGCATCCAATTCTCTTGGTACCTGTTACAATGAGTTTAAAACATCCAAATCTATCAGAATTGACTATTTTTTTACTAATTTGGTTACCAGCTGCTCTGAGAATGGCCTCCAACATGTGGTGGCCCTAGGCTTCAAAAATCTTCAAGTGAATAAAAAAAACTGTAGATGACCTCTTCTGCATCTGAAACCTGCTCCAAAGAATTCCCAACATGCCAATTAGCCAAAAATGACTATGCATTTTTGAAATTTGGTTGAGAATTGAGTAAGTTATGGCTCAATCAGTTTTTCCTAGAAAACCTCCTCTAAATCTAGAGAACTGCTAGTTAAGTCCGCCAAGTTTAGTGGAAATTCCAGATTTAGTGGCTCAACCATAAATTTCGCCAACTTAATTACAGATTAATTAAATGATAAACTAATTAGTGGCACACTAATATTGCTTAACAGTTGGTCCCTAGATCCTGGTTCAGGCACTTGGTCACATGGGATGGTGGTTGGCCTCGGGGAGCTTTCTTTTTACCAAACTTGCAGAAGCCCTAACTTTTGCATACGATGTCAGTTTTTCAAACCATTTGTAGCATTGGAATCTTGGAGATTAACTCTATATATTCATTCATGTCTAAGGCAATTATGAGCACTTTCATTTTTTTAGCTAAAACACTAATCCCTGATCAATGTGAGTGCTACATGGATTGAGAATCCCCCATGGCTGGCGGAGAGGTCAAGGAGAAAGAGAAGTAGCATGAGTAGGTACAGCCGGGTGGACTTCACCTTCATTTTATTTTTCTTTATGGCTAGCTCCCCTCCCTGAGATTATCCTACCTTTACCCTGTTATTATAGATCCATATTCACCCCAGATTTATTAATCAAGGTGATGGATCAAAGAAACCAGATTTATTAATCGAGAAGGCAGACTAGCATTTGGACGCTCAGAAGATAGTGTCTTGTATTTTTTTTTCACGTATCACAATTAATATGTTTTATAGTTATAATGATGCCTGTAGAATAAACGGAGGAATACATGTTAAATAATGATGCAAGTTAAATAAATAAGAATTTCATTGCAACCATTTACATAAGCAATCAATAAACGGAGGAATACCTATTTCAATAGCTTAGTTGAGATGCTCCTGAGCTCCTGACTCTGTTGGGATGCTCCTCTTGACTACTCGACTGGATTTGCCTCCTAGCCAACTAGGAAGTATTTCCTAGCCCAGGGAACCTCCACAGGTTCCCTAGCCCTCTGAGCCCAAGACTAACCAGATGTAGTGTGTCCAAGTTTAACAAACACTCTCCAAATCCAAGTTTGTATTCCCTCATTTATCTCTCCATTCTGTCCCTTCTCTTTCTCCACATTCCTCCCCCATAACACAATCTTCCAAAACAAAATCAAGACGAAGGATCTCCCCCTCTCCTCTCATCATCCTTCCCCTTTTATGTCTCTTCCTCCCATCCACCTCAACCACCTATCATTAATGTCATGAGTACCCCCTCATCCTTTCATTTAGTATCCTTGACTCTTCTTACCATATCTTGTTCAATATAGATTTGAGAAGACATTTTGGGGATAAGATATGGATATTTAATTTGGAAATTAAATTGGAGAGTACCATCTCTTCTCCCAAGTAGATTTTGAAAAGACACCTTGGGATATGGATATTTAATTTGGAATAAATTGAAGGAGACCATATCTTATCCAAAAATTAAATTTGGGAAGACAAGTTGGGGATTGAATAATAACAATAGTAAAATTTATATCAATAAATAAAATTACAGTTTCACAAATGTAGGTACGTACCAATATTTCTTGATAATTATAAGTCAATATTTTCACGTAATTTAAACACTAATAAAATTTGCATGATAATATTAAGTAGGGCATTACATTACTGATGATTATCTAAGTGTGGTAGGAGACCATTTTGGTACATATACACATGTTTGGGTAGTGATTTTGGTTTGATTATTAAGTGTTGTTCAATATTGAATTTGTATTTATCAATTACAATATGTTTGCAAAATGCTAATGATGTTTATAATGGATGCAGGAACCAGATATGTGCTTCTCGGGCAACTCACATATGGGTAATGGGGATGTATGGAGAAAAATGAATCTTCTTTGGAGGGGCAGAAAAAAATACTTAATTACAACCACTTGCACTACAATCATGTCTTAAATTGGAAAGTGTAGAACACTTTCACCTTGAAGTGCATAATGCTGTGAGATTTGGACTATGGATTCGATCACTTATGAGGTTAAACCAAGGGGTGTGCATTAAGGTAGACATCTAATTTATAAGTCATAATTAGTCTCACAACAACGGAAACTTTGATTTAACTATTGTCTCCATTGCCGTGCTGGCTTTCCCCTCAATGAGACATAAATACTTGAAGATAACTTGTTGGGGTACCCTTGGAATTACACGAGGTAATTCCTAAAGGGAATGAATGATTTGGAACCCTTTTTATCAAGAAAATAAAAAGGTAATAAAAAATCGAGGTAAATAATTAAAAACTTAAAGTTAATATGAATGGATGAATGAAAATTTTAGTGGGAAATTTTTAAAAAATAGATAGCTTAGGAAACAAGGGTTATGGTAGTAAAATGATATCAAATTAAGAAAATTTAAATGAAATAGAATAATTTAACCAAAAATTCTAACTATAATAAAACACATAGGGAAGATATTCTAATTAAGA
Organism: Pinus taeda; assembly: GCA_000404065.3. Lineage (NCBI taxonomy): Eukaryota > Viridiplantae > Streptophyta > Pinopsida > Pinales > Pinaceae > Pinus > Pinus taeda. Next base: position 8,336 of record APFE030044667.1, on the reverse strand, counting down.
AAAATGGAAATAAAACCATTGATTAAATACTAACTCTCACGAGCGAGGTGTGCATAAATTAAAAGTAATCTAACTAAAAATAAGAAAATTGATATTCATGAGAACACTCCATATGGAAGAAACATAGAAGTGGAATCTCTAACCAAAATTGGAAATTAAGAAAAATACGGGGAGGTTAGAGGCATAAAATTAACATCAATTAGTTAACATTATTTAAAGAACCACATGAGCACCAAAATAGGATAAAATGATAGGGGTAAAAGGAAATATCAGAGAAAGTGTAGGAAGCATGTTTGGGTGAGAGAAAATAGTATTTTTAAATAAAATTAAAAATTAAAAATTAATGAGAGCCTTTGTAAAAACTTGACACATGGGAAGGTGAATAATGTGAATTCTGGGTAAAATAATTAGATAATTTTGCATGAGAAGACATGCAATGCCCTTACCCATTTATGATGATGTGAACATATGTACTATCTTATTAGGCTAGTGAGCCACATGAATATAATGGTTAGGATGATGAGTCAAGTTATGTTACGTGGCATGAATTCCCATGTAGATATGATTGGATATGTTTTGAGGTCACTGTGCCCAAACATATATGTCAGTTTTGTCTATGTGGCCAGAGGGCCCTAATTGTAATATGTTGTAATTAGTGGACATATTTATAATAAACAATACAAAATCGGCTAGTTGTGGAGCCCACTCTACATTAAAGAGTATGGGGGGCATGCAACTCCATGGTGATAAGGGAAATGGTGTTGGATGACGAGTATTAATGATGAGGGCACCTGGGGCTCATGTGGCTTCAGGGTCTGCCACTTGGCAGAGAGAGGTCATGAAGCTATCAAAAGTATATGTTTTCTCGAGGCATCATTATTATGGATTATTCATTATCAATAGTGACTACCATTTTGATGATCATTGCTCTAAGGGGGATGAAGGTTTTGGAATTTGGTCTTGAGTAACCAACTGGTGAGCCATGAGATTGGGTTCTGATACTAGCTGAGAGTTTTTTCAATTTGTGGCCTAGAAGGTGCCTCGAGCCCTAGAGCACTATGACTATTGGGTTAGCAACTTGGCATTTGGCTTGGAGGGTGCCTAGAGACTTGGAGCAACATGATTGTTGGGTTGGTACCTTAGCCGTGGATGTATGCTTGTTTATTTTGGTTACTGTTTCCCGTGGAGTAATATCCCCAGCTCAAGGGTGAGCCCTGGTTGAAATCCATGAGCCACAGTGTCGGTGGTAGAGCAGAACGTGGAGAGATCGTAGTTAGTCATTCATTTTATGCACATAAGTATTCATGTGCTTTATTGTGCTAAATTATGAATTTATGAGGAAAACCTTAATTCAAGGGTTTTGTGCTTAAATGTCTATAATTATTTGGTAATATGTTGTGCCATGTATTTATGTGTCATGTTTAATAATTATGGGAAATTATGCTATAAACCTTAGTTTGGTTTGGTAATTGTGTATATGCAAATTATTATGTCGTGCATTTGTTTAATATGTAGGCAATAAACCCTAAGATGTATACAATCCATATTTATTGGGTAGAATGTGAGATATGCTAATTATCCATATGTTAATTACTGGTTGATTACACTATGCATTTAAATTACACATTGTTTTACAATTGCATGATGTAATGGATTCCATGTTAGGGTTATTACCCATATGACCAAACTGCAATGGAAATTTGTACAAAAATACTGGGGCTCGGATAGTTAGCTAGGGTTAACAAATAAAACCCAACAATTATATTCTTCTATTGAAAGGTCGATGAAATTTTTGATGAATTTCATGTTTTGGTTATGTATTGTTGCCCGGTTGGTGGCCGGGGACATTACAAGACAATTGAGAGCCATGGAAACTCCTATAAAAGAAGACAAAACTAAGAGAGACTCACCTTTTTATGTGCCTTATTGTTGAATGATTGTCCTACTACAAAAATCATTTTGATTGTCTAAGTTGAGCTTTGTTATGCATTTGGTGTGTGTGGAGATTGTGTAGAGTATGTAGGAACGTCTTGAGTAAGGATTAAGGAAGGTGACATAAAAAAAACTACCTTTTGAACTCGGTTTGGACACTATGAGTTTGTAGTGATGACATTTGGTTTGACCAATGCACCAGCCGTGTTCATGAGCCTCCTCAACTATGTGTTCCAGAAATATATGGACCAATTTGTGTAAAACTTTCTAGATGATATTCTCGTTTATTTCAAGAATGAAAAGGATCATGAAGAACACTTAAGGGTTGTACCATACATGCTTAAGGGAAAATAAGTTGTATGGAAAACTATTGAAATGCGCTTTCTTTAAGAAGGAAATTCATTACCTCGGGCACATCGACTTAGGAGAAGGGATTTCATTTGACTTGGAAAAAGTGAAGGCCATAATGGATTGCCCAATGTCGAAAAATGTTCATGAGTTGTGTAGCTTCATGGGGCTAGTAGGTTATTATTGAGGATATATGGAAGGGTTTTCAAAGGTTTGGAAACCCATCACCACATTACAACGCATGGAATTTAGGTATGAATGGACAGATGAATGTGGCACTACATTTGTTGAACTAAAAATATTAGTAACTAGTGCATCGACCCTTCGAGCGCCAGACATGGAGAAGGACTTCACAATTTTCATGGACACTTCAAAGCGAGGATTATGAGATATGTAGATGAAAGAAGAGGGAGTAATATCTTATGCATCTAGGAAGTTGAAGAAAAATGAAGATTTGTATGCTAACCATGACTTGGAATTAGCAGTGATGATGCTAGCTTTGAAACTATGGAGACACTACCTCGTCGGGAGAAGTTTTGAGTTGAAAATTGATGATGAGTCTAAAGCATCTCTTCACTTAGATGGATTTGGATCCTAGATAGAGGCAATGGATCAAATTCATGAATGAGTATTATTTTGGGATTTCATACATTAAGGTAAAGGAGAATGTGGTGGTCAATGCACTAAGTAGGAGGCTACATACCTTCTCCTTGGTACCCTCATGGATCAATTTGAGGGGGTGTGTGTTGGAAAAACTCTTTATGATAGTTGGAATCTAAAGGTTACATCAATTCTCTAGAGTGGGAAGTGGATAGAATTGAAGTTTGAAGGTTATGCCTTTGAACCAAATAGACTATTGAGATTTCAACGGAGAACGTACATCCCTAAGGAAGGGACTATATGAAGAACCATCATGGAGGAGTCACACAGAGCACTCTACTGTGCACATCTTGGTGTGAAGAATATGTATGTAGACATGAAGAAACTCTTTTTTTAGGTAGCCATGAAGCGTGGCATAATTTAGTTTGTCAGCAAGTGTCTTGAATTTCAATGAGTGAAGGCGAATCATCACCACCTAGAAAGACTCCTACAACCACATGACATACCTATGTCTAAATTGTAGGTCATTTATATGTATTTCATTGTTACTTTGACACTCACAATACAAAGGAATAACATCATCTTGGTTGTAGTTGATAAGTTGACCAAAAGTTTCCACTGCATCCCTGTGAGAGACACTTGCAATATTATTGATGTGGTGTGAGTGTTTATAAGAGAAGTTATCCAATTACATGGGTTACCCACAAAGATCATCTCTGATAAAAAACTCACTTTACATCTAAGTTTTGGATAAGTCTATAGTCATAATTAGGGAGTTACTTGAAATTGAGCATTACATATCATCCAAAAACAAATGGGAAAATTGAAAGAGTAAAGCAAGTTATGGAAGAGATGCTTAGAATATATGTCATGGATAACTTGAATTAGTGGGAAAAGTTCCTACCATTGGTAGATTTTTTCTACAATAACAATTTCCACAGTTCCTTATCAAGCTCTATATGGGAGGCCATGCAGGACACCATTGAGTTGGAAAATGTTGGAGGATAGAGTAGTAGTAGGGTTAGAATTGGTCCAAGAAATGGAGGAACAAGTAAGACAGTTTCAACAAAGATTAAAGGAAGCACGAATAGACAAAAGAGTTATGTCCATGTATGTAGGACCAATCAAAGTTATGAAGTGGGAGGCTGAGTTTTTAATTGTATTCGACCTAACAAGAACACCATTAGGTTTGGGAAAGGGATGAAGTTGTCACCTTGATTTATAAGACCTTTTAAAATCAAAGAGAAAATTGGACCAGTTGCCTATCATCTTGTATTGCCACCCCACTTGCATAAAACTCATGATGTATTTCATGTATTTGTTCTATGACATTATGTTTTTGATTAATCTCACAAAATATATTGGAGGGAATTGCAGGTCTTGGATGTGGGAATTGTAATGATCAATTCATTATGCATATTGGACCATATGGTTCGATAGCTAAGGCATCTCTTGGTTGATCAAGTTAAGGTCCAGTGGGACAAGTATAGCCGAGGGTCTGCTACCTGGGAGGATGTGGAGACTATACTTCATGACTACCCCTCACTTTTTGACCATTTATGATGCCCATTGTGGCATAGATAGCTACCTATGTCAAGGGCCTATTTGTATTTGATGTTGTTTGTTTATGAATGTTATGTAATATTGATGCATTTTAGTTGGAAAAATGAACTTATATAAAACACTTGATGGATTATGTTTTATTGATTAAAGTATCTAATGTATGACTCATCCGATGTATGATTTATCTGATGTAGGGTTATCTAGTTATATTTATGCAGTGCATGATTATTGGAAGGTATGATTTATCTAGTGTATGATTTACTTCCAACATATTGATATTAGTTGGAATTTTTTTTTGGGGTGTATGTAGATACTAGGTCCAATAAAATGATGATCATGATCACATGTAAGTATATATTTTGTTGTTATGTATATGCTTGGATGAGAGCTAACCTGTAGATTGGAAGTGGCTACGTGATATCCAAGATCCATGCTAGTGACTAGGGGATGTTGAGACATCCAACGAAGAATGGTATGATGTACATTATTCTATTATATTTTGTATCTACTTTATATGCACTATTATGACATTGGGTAAGGTGCAAATTATAGGTGACATGACTACCCAAATGGATTATTCGATGACAAGTATCCAACTAGTATCATAATTTGTTCCACGTTAAGGTCTTGACCCTAGTTCTTTGAGGAGAGGTGGAGGCATTTCCACCATGTAACATTCAAGTATGGAATTGTGGGAGGCCAATGATGGACAAACTTCCCTAGGTGTTTAATGAAAATTTCCAATTTTTTGGTGGGGAAGTTAGTTCAATATAATTGGCGCCTCTTCCATCTTGATTCTAACAGTGGTTAGATATAGTCGATGTCATAGTGTATTTCAATAGAATATGGATAGGATGGGAGCGGAAGTAGGTCAGGGAGGATACGAGGTTATAGGTTAGTTGGAGACTCTAGATGGGAAGTGGTACCCTCACTTGAATTACTTAATTTTACTACTACAACCTTTCTCCTTATTTTTTCATGCTTATTTGTCATATTGCATCTTAACTACATGTATCCTCTTGAATGTAACTTCGAGATGAAATTTTCTAAAGGATGGTTGTATGCAACGCCCCTACTTGATCCTATTATCTTACATTGTGTTAATAACATACCATTTGAATGATTGTTCTTTTTCTTGATTATGATAAGTATTATTAGTATGTGTACAACGTATTCGTACGCAAGCAACATACCCACACCTCACATGAATACACTAGTATTTTGTAGCTTATTATACTAGATAATTAATTAGCAGATAAGATTGATTAGTGAATAAGTTATGATAAAAAATAAGTTTGATTAATTATCAAGCTTATGGTTAGTCTTAAGTTTTCTTAATAGTTAATATTGATTAATGCTTTCTTAACCCTTAATCTTGAATTATAATTATTAAATTATATTTAAACATGATTATTTAGTATTGAATTTATTAGATTCTTGTTAATCCATAAGTTTGACTGACATGATTAAATACTAGTACTTTATTAATACTTTATTTGTTTATTTATTATTTTACTATTTATTGGTCCTCGGCCTAACAAGTTATTCCCTTGAATTAATTCGAGGATAAGGGAGAGTGGGAGGGGCTCGAGGAAAGGCATGGGTGGGGGAGTTATGGCATAGATGAAGTGGGTGGAGATTACGATGGGTGGTTGATATTCATTTCAAGGGGAGCCATAAGTGTAGGGAGTGGGGAGGTGAAGGGGGATGATTATTTTGGTTTTTCTTTGGGGGTTAGTTTGGGGTCATGTGGAAGGAAGGGCGAGAGTGAGAATAGAGAGGAGGGAAGAAACCAAGATAGCTTAAACTTACACTCGGATAATGAGGTTTGTAGTTGGAAGGGTGTTGGATCGGTTTTGGACACACTATGACTGTGGTTGGACTTAGGCTTGAATGCCTAGGGAACTTGTGGATGTTCCTTGGTCTAAGAAGTTAAATATAATTTCCTAGTTAGAAAGGTGGCATATTTAATTAGGTAGTCCTAATAAAAATACCGCAACTCAACCATCATAACTAAACATTCCTCTTTTTATTATTTAATTTATGTAAATTACCATAAATCAAA
>APFE030044650.1:0-18359 GCA_000404065.3 Pinus taeda | reverse complement strand
ATACACAGAGGGTAAGTATTATGTACGTTGTATGGTATATTTTAAATTAAGAAGTTCGAAATAAAACGAAAACTAAACACTAAAATCCAAAAGAAAGAAAGCTAAGTGTCATGGAGGTTTGACAATTCCCTGCCTTTCGGAATTTTCCATTCAATTTTTTTTATAATAATTTTTTTTTTAAAAAAAATAAATATTTTTTTAAATAAATTTTAAAGAGTTTTCTACCTAATTTTGTGTATGTTTTTAATCATTTTAAATTACATTTCCTTTGTTTTTTTCAAAGATGGAGATTCATTTGTTTTTTTATATATATTTTTAAATTAAATGGTTTTTGAAATTATTTTTCTTAAAAATATATTTATTAAATGTTTTTTATTATTATATTTAAATTTTTATTTAATTATTAAATCTAGTTAATTTTTCATTTTTTTAATAAGTATTTAGATTTATTTTTAAACGTCCCTGTTAGAGTAGGGAGATGCGCTTTATTAGGGTTTCGGCTTGCAGAGTCTGAATAATCACCACAAGTGTCTTTTTCTGAAACCCCAAAAGTGTTTTCCCCCTCTGCTGCAATTTTGATAGAGGGTATGAGCACGCAAGTCAGGAGGGGAGATATCCTCTCCTATCGAATAGGTAGATGGAAGGGCCCACATGAGGCAAGGGAGGCCCAAGGAGTTATAAGGAGGGAGCAACTCTCATTTTGGGATTCATTCATACATCTTGCAAACAAAATCATTTGACGATTCACTCTGTTGTTTAGTTGAGCCAACTAGCTGTTTAGCCAAAAATGTCTCAAGTGGGGGATTCAACCTCTATTTTGGGGGATCATCCGTGCTAGTCCTAGAGAGGCAGTTCTATAAGGATTTCAGGAGTTCTTGGGCAGTGACATAGCACGACCAACTAGCGCAGAGCAAAGAGAGTGTATTTCTAGGTAGCGAGGGAACATGCAGAGGGAGATTGAGGCAAGTAGAGATTTGATTGCTTGTCCGAGAGTTCGAGAGATGAGGTAGCAGCATTAGACCAATGATCTTGTTGGGTTTTACAGCCAACTGAGCCAGCATTCCAGCAATTCAAACTACCGGGTTGGGGGATAATGTAGAGGTCACACAACAGATTTTCATGGTACTTCGGAGCAGCTAAGTTGGGCCAGCAGATCATCCCGGGAGTCAGGGATTGGATAGCATGGGTGAACTCAGTATTTTGGAGAAGTTTCTAGGTGGATTTACAGGCAGTTTCCTGCAAGTCAAAATTGGCAGCTAGAGCTAAGGTGAGGCTCCAAGGGGGTCGAAAATTAGAAGTCTAAACCAGCCAAATCCTTTTCGGGTTTTTCTGGTTTTTTTGACAAGGATCCAAAATATAAAGTTTCATAATTTTCAGAGCACCACAGGTAGGGTTTTAAGTCGTATCTTTGCAGCAAACAATGTAGAATTGTTGGGGATTGAATAATGCCTTTGGGGGTTGATTTTCAGAAGTCAAAATAAAGCCAAACCATTTCTGGGTTTTTGTGGGTTTTGGCCAAGGATTCCAAGGTCAAAAGTATATAAATTTCTAGGAAGTTTCAGTGCACCTTCCAGCCATTCGAACTTCAGTAAAGCAATAGTTTCTAAGTAGTGTAGTGCAGATTAGTGCAGCAACTAGGCAGCCTTGAGCTCATCCATTTTCTACTTGGGTTTAGTCCTGCTCGTCCTTTTAGATAAGCCCAAGTTCACCATTCCATCATCTATTGTATTTGACTTTCATAAATATAATAAAATGGCTCAGAAGTTCTCCATTTGCAGCTTTTATATAGGTGTTTGCTGAATATTTCATTTTTGTAATTTGTTGCATGTATTATTTGCTTGATATCACTTGTATTCCTATTAAGGATCATTACAGTGGTATCAAAGCATGATCTTGGCCTAGTTATGGGAAATTAGCCAATATTATGGGAGCTTTGGGTATGAATGCACAGTGAAGGGTGAAACCAGAGACAAACCCATGGCAAAAGGGAAATACAGTATGCAGAAATTTTGGGTTAGAATTCATTGGGACAATGAGAGGTTTGCCATTTTAAGGAGGGTGACAGACCAAACCCGTCCTCAACCTTACAACAAAGACATTAGAGGTGAGTAGGTCATGGGGGTGCAACCATCTACATCGTGTGGGGAAATTTGACCAAATTAAGGCACCAGATCTCCTCAAAAGGAGTGGTCAGGACAAAGATGGTTAGAGGATGAGACCAAGGGGTGATTTTGCTAGTGGAAACCTAGCTTTAGATATCAGAAGCCTGAAGAGGAGGTTAAGCATGATGTTGAGAGCCCACATGATGGTGAGGAGCACATCAATATACCTGGTGTGGCACAAGAGTCACCTTTATTAGAGATCTCTTTGATAGCCCTAGTTGAAACCCTTGTGGAGAGGAAAGAGCTTACTCACATGGAACCATTTGTTGAGGTGGTAGATGCCCACGATAGTTCAATCAGTTTCAGGCTGACCTTCTAACATTAGAAAGGAAGGTCGTGTTAGTGTGAGAGGCAATTCTGTAGCAGAACGAGGAGCTGGAGGGCATGAGACCAGTTTGTGCTAAGTCCATGACCAAATTGACTCACGTTGGGGAGCAGTTGGATTCCCAACTGTTGTAACTACAATGCATGCTGGAGCGTGAGAGCATCCGTCTTATGACATACATAGATGGGGTTGGCAGCACTGTTAGGTTACCATAGCTCATTAGACAAAGGGAGATAGAGCTACCTAGTTGGATTGTATGTATTGACTAAGATAGCGAGATGAGACGACCTAAGTTGAATAGGGTACAAAATCCTCATTGTGGGGTTGTTCTATGTGCAAGAGTTTGTGCATTCGATCACTCTCTTAGGGTTGGGTGGTGAGAGATTCTGAGTTGGTACCCAGTGGAGTGGACTATGGAGATGGCAGTGGACCCAGGTGGAGCTCAGCAGGAGTTTCCAGGCACTGGGGATGCTGGAAGGCCCGACTGGCATTGGGATCTGGGAGGGACTATCTATCATTTCCCATGTATTTCAATTGACTACAATCGAGATGGTGCAGTTGACGTAGCAGTTGAGCATGTACTTTCGCTAGGGCAGTCTCGGTCAGCACCAATGACAGACCAATTTATGGACAGAATCTTTTGGTTTTCTTGGTATGGAATTTGTACATGGATCACTGGGTGATCAGCATACTCTCACAAGAGTTTGTCAGTGGAGGTGGCATTGGCAGGCCAATAGATAGTGCCTTGCATGGAGCTGAGGGCTCTTCACGTTTGTGCAGGGCACTAAGGATGTAGAGGAGTAGAGCAGTAGTGGCATCACTGCTAACACATAGGGAGAGTCACTTCTCAGATCCCTAAAGGGTATTTGGAGGGAAGATCCATTCATCGGTAGGCATAATGATGCGATGGTATTGATCGAGTGTGGCCTGACACATACAGACATAGCTCTAGGCCATCATATCCAGGGATATGTGGGAGAATATAGCATTGAGTAGTGGTCTATAGGTGCGCATGGAGATGAATGGTGGTGTGTTGTAGTGTGTTGCATTTCATTGTGAAGTGGGAGTGCCTCACATCGCAGTCAGTACATGGAGGGAGTGATAGGTGCAGTGACATAGATAGGAAGTAGGATGGTACCAGATGATATAGCTGTAGCCGAGGGTATTCCATAGTGTATAGGGGTAGGCCACAATGTACAGTGGCATGTCCAAGAGTACTGGGATGATCGGTGGTATGCAGAGAAGTATGGTTCTGCCCAACGAGGCCTTAGAGTGTTGCCTCTAGGGACACCCATGGATGGAGATACCGAGCATACCTTTGGGTGTAGTTCACACAGGATCGATGGGGACACAGATGAGCCACACTTGATGGTATTCGCAGGGACTCACACTCATGATCCTCTTCTACATGACTTATAGGAACAAGCGATTTGGTTGTTGTCCTTTGACACTTTAGGCATGAACAACAGGGGACAGGGAGCTCACCCAAGATATTTGGATGGCACTTGGTGCGATAGAGGGGAGACTTCTCAGCGGGGACATCAAGTTGATAGCCATAGGTCAAGGGATGAGGTGATCACCAACAGGGATGGCGTATCATTCACCACTGATTCTATGCCGACAGAGTTGGTCACGGGGGAGACATGTTTCACTCTTTCGACAGGACATGTATGGACCATGGATGAGCAGAGGATACCGTGTGTGGCTGAGCTAGTTTTCCAATATGTATTCGGGTTCCCGACATTGTATCGACACATTCTCCAAGGGGTGGGTAGCCAATCCATTGGTGATGGTTGGAAGGAGCAGGATGGATCCACATACACTATTTCAATTGCGCATATCAGATACCCATCTATTGGTTACATTCAGGGGGTAGCTATTTGGCACACGTGGCTTCCAGTGTCGACTTGGAAGGAAGATCCACTCATCGGCCGATAGACACTGGACATTTTAACATGCCTTTGATTAGTTCGTGATGTATGGATCCTATATATGGGTGGCATGCAGGGACTAGAGATGAGGGCCAAAGCGATTTCATCAATTGTTAAGGCTATGCTGCAGCAGGGCTACCTATGGGATGCAGGGATTCAGTTGATCGATAGATCACTCGTGATGAGCAGAGTCATGGTAGAGAGTGATATAGTTCACTCTTGGGATGACACATGGGGGTTCACAAAGGGTTTCATCATATGGGGAGGCATACATTCTCTTTTGTTGCATAGGTTAAGGGCTAGATTTGGATGGGTAGGCCTTAGTGCCATGGAGATGCCCAGGCAGGATGTGTCTCACCTCTTTCAGTATTCCACCATCAATTTCCAGGAAAGTAGGATATTATTTGCGCATGATGGGGAGTATGACATAGTTAGAGTAGCGCAACATCAGCATGTTAGCACCACTTTGGGACTAGCAGGGAACTGGGGCATCACAACACTTCACAACTCAATAACCTTTAGGGATGTGCCGGTTACTCTGGAGGTATATCATACAGATCTTTCATTGGGCTTTAGCGAGTTAATGATGGAGCAAGGGACTTCCGGTACTTCCACCAGGAAGGATAGTGAATGGAGCGAGGGGAGCTTCATTTTGGACAAGATGGCCCGGGATCCCAATATTGAAGGTTTCTTCCATAACAGGATAGTGTTGAGGTCAAGGATGATTCGGTGGTACACCTGGGACCCTAGCACATGTTACAATGGTAGTGGGGAGCAACAGATAGAGAGGATGCTTGTTCAGGCATTACTTGAAGACAAGCAATTTTTGGAGCATTGGAAGAACTTGCGGATGAGGATGCCACCTGGGAGGGTGAGAACATATTGGAGCACCTACCTTTGAGGTTTCTTGAGGGAAAGAAACATTTTGGAGGGGAAGATTGCCATGTCCCTTCTCAAACACATTTGTAATAGGGTGTTGGTACACAATTTTGCACAATTTTGGCTAAGGAAGAGAACCCATCATTTTTCGACTTAGGGACTTAGCAGGCAATTTGACTTAATTTGGTTACTAGTGGAATGTGGGTGCCACCCACATGGGAATTCGAATTAGCAAATTCTAATAGCTTGGAGGGAAAGTTGAATAGGTGGATGGAGGGTCCCACATGAGGCAAGGGAGACCCAAGGAATTATAAGGAGGGAGCAGCTCTCATTTTGGGATTCATTCATACATCTTGTAAACAAAATGACTTGACTGTTCATTGTGTTGTTTAGCTGAGTCAACTAGATGTTTAGCCATGGTTCTCTCAAGTGAGAGTTTCAACCTCTACTTCGAGGGACCATCTATGCTGCCCTAGAGAGGGAGTTCTACAATGATTTAAGGAGTTTTGGGGTAGTGACATAGCACCACCAACCAGCGCAGAGCAAGGAGTGTGTATTTCTGAGTAGCCAGGAAACACGTAGAGGGAGATTGAGGAAAGAATAGATCTAATTGCTTGTTCAAGAGTTGGGGAGATGAGGTAGTAGCATTAGACCAACGTTCTTGTTGGGTTTTACAGCCAATTGAGCCAGCATTCTAGAAATTCAAACCATTGGGATGGGGGACAATGCAAAGGCCACACAATAGATTTTCGTGGTACTTGGGAGTAGCAGAGTTGGGCCAAGAGATCATCCGGGGAGTCAGGGATTGGATATCACGGGTGCATTCAGTATTTTGGAGAAGTTTTCAAGTGGATTTAGAGGTAGTTTCTAGCAAGTCGAAATTGGTAGCTAGAGCTAAGGTGAGGCTCTAAGGGGGTCGAAAATCAGAAGTCTAAACCAGCCAAAATCCTTTCTAAGTTTTCTGGATTTTTGAAAAGGATCCCAAATATAAAGTTACATAAATTGTTGAGCACTAAATTTGGGGTTTTAAGTCTTATCTTTGCAGCAGACATTGAAGAATTGCTAGGGATTGAATAATGCCTTCAGGGGTTGATTTTGGGAACTCAAAATTAGGCCAAACCATTCCTAGTTTTTTGTGGGTTTTGGCCAAGGATTCCAGGGTTAAAAGCATATAAACTTTTGGGTAGTTTCAGTGCACCTTCCAGCCATTCGAACTTCAACAAAACAATAGTTTCTAGGCAGTGCAGTGCAGATTGGTGCAACAACTAGGCAACACTCAGCTTAGCCATTTTCCTCCCTGGGTTTTGTCCTTCTTGTCCTTTTAGAGAAGCCCAAGTGAACCATTTCATCATCTATTGTATTTGACTTGCATAAATATAATAAAATGGCTCAGAAGTTCTCCATTTGTAGCTTTTATATGGGTGTTTGTTGAATATTTCATTTTTGTAATCTGCTGCATGTATTATTTGCTTGTCATTACTTTTATTCCTATTAAGGATAATTACAATTGTATTATAGCATGATCTTTCCCTAGTTGTGGGAAATTAGCCAGAAGACCATGGAAGCTTTGGGTATGAGTGCATAGTGACGGGTGAAACTAGAGACAAACCCATGGCTCAAGGGAAATCCAGTATGTAGAAATTTTGGGGTAGAATTCATTGGGACGACGAGAGGTTGGCCCAGTTGAGGAGGGTGATAGACCAAACCCATCCTCACCCTTACAACAAAGACGTTAGAGGTTAGCAGTTCGTGGAGGTGCAACCATCTACACTGTGTGGGAAATTCGACCAGATCAGGGCACCAGATCTCTTGAAAAGGAGAAGTCGGGACAAATAAGGTTAGAGGGTGAGACCAGGGGGCACTTTTGCTGGTGGAGACCTGGCTTTAGATATCAGGAGCTTGAAGAGGAGGTTGAGCATGATGTTTAGAGCCCACATGATGGTGAGGAGCACAATGATATACCTGGTGTAGCATAGGAATCATCTTTATTAGAGACCTCTTTGATAGCCCCAGTTGACACCCTGGTGGAGAGGATAGAGCCTACTCACATAGAACCATTTGTTAAGGGGGTGCCATCCCTGGACCAGATGGCAATAGTTGTTGAGGTATCTGGAACCATGACCAAGTTTACAGGTGATAGATGCCCATGATAATTCCATTAGTTTCAGGCTGACCTTCTGACATTAAAAAGGAAGGTCGTGTTAGTGTGAGAGGCTATTCTGTCGCAGAACAAGGAGCTGGAGGGCATGAGAGTAGTTTTTGCTGAGTCCACGACCATATTGACTCACGTTGGGGAGCAATTGGATTCCCTACTGGTGCAATTAGAGTGCACGTTAGAGTGTGAGAGCAGCCCTCTTCGGACATACATAGACGGGACTAGTAGCACTGTTAGGTTAGCATGGCCCATTGGACAAAGGGAGACAGAGCTACCTAGTCAGATTGTTTGTATTGACTAGGATAGCGAGATGAGATGACCTAAGTTGCACCGAGTGCAACACCCTCATGGTCAGGTTTTTCTATGTGCAGGAGTTCGAGCATTCGATCCCTCTATTAGGGTTGGGTGGCGAGTGATTCTGAGTTGGTACCCGGTGGAGTGGACTATGGATATGGTAGTAAACTCAGGTGGAGCTCAATAGGAGTTTCCAGGCACTGGGGATGCTGGAAGCCCTGACTAACATTGGGATCTGGAGGGACCACCTATCATTTCCCATGTATGTTAGTTGACAACGACTGGGATGGCGTACTTGACGTATTAGTTGAGAATGCACTTTTACTAGGGTAGCCTCGGTTAGCACCAGTGGCCAACTAGTTTATGGATAGACTATTTTGGTTTTCTTGGTATGGCATTAGTATACGGGATCATTGGGTGATCAACATACTCTAGCAGGAGTTTGTCGAAGGAGGTGGGATTGGCAGGCCACCAAACAGTGCCTTTCATGGAGCTTAGGCCTCTTCACTTTTGTGTTGGGCACAGAGGACATAGAGGAGCAGAGCAATGGTGACATGACTACTAACACATAGGGAGAGTCACTTCACGAATCCCTTAGGGGGGGTTTTGAGGGAAGATCCACTCGTCAGCGGGGATAATGATGCGATGGTGGAGGTGATGATACTGATCAGGTGTGGCCTAACATGTACAGACATATCTCTAGGCTGTCATCTCTAGGGATATGTGGGAGCATATAGCATTGAGTAGTGGGCATGGAGATACATGGTGGTGTGTTGCACTACATTGCAAAGTGGGAGTGTCTCACATCGCAGTGAGTACATGCGGGGAGTGATAGGTTTAGTGACATAGGTAGGAAGAAGGATGGTAGCAGACGACATAGCTGCAGCCTAGGGTATCCCACAATGTACAGAGGTAGGCTGCAATGTACAGTGGCATGACTAGGAGTATTGGGTTGAACGGTGGTATGCAGAGGTGTATGGTGCTGCACAACGAGGTCTTGGAGTGTTGCCTCCAGGGACACCCATGGATGGAGATAGCAGGCATACCTTTAGGTGTAGTTCATCCAGGATCGATGGGGACACATATGAGCAATACTTGATGGTATCCGTGGGGAATCACACTCCTAACCCTCTTCTATGTCACTTATAGGAATGAGCGATCTGGTTGTTGTCCTTTGACACTCTAGGCATGAGCAGCAGGGGACGAGGAGGTCACCCAAGATATTTGGATGGCACTTGGTGCGATAGAAGGGAGACTTCTCAGCAGGGGCATCGAGTTTCTATGTGAGTTGAAAGACATATGTCGAGGGATGAGGTGATCACTGACAGGAATGGCATATCATTCATCACTGATTCTATGCCTGGGGAGTTGGTTACGGGGGAGACATGTTTCACTCTTTCCATAGGGCATGTTTGGACCATGGATGAGCATAGGATAACGTGTGCGGTTGAGATAGTTGTCCAATATGTATCCAGGTTCTCGAAATTATATAGACACATTCTCCGGGGGGTGGGTAGCTGAATCAGTGGTGATGGTTGGCAAGAGTAGGATGGATCCACATACATTGAGTCGATTGCACATATCAGATACCCATCTATGGGTTCATTCACGTGGCAGCTATTTCGCACACGCAGTTTCCAGTGGTCATCTGTACTACAGAGTGGCAGACACTGGACAGTTTAACATGCCTTAGATTAGTTCATGATGTACGGATCCTCTATATGGGTGGCATGTAGGGACTGGAGATGAGGGCCTAAGGAATTCCATCGGTTGTTAGGGCTATGCCGCAATAGGGCTGCCTATGGGATGCAGGGATTTAGTTGATCAATAGATCACTCGTGACGAGCAGAGTTGTGGAAGAGAGTGATATAGTTTGCTCTTGGGATGACACATGGGGGTTCACAAAGGTTTTCATCATATGGGGAGGTAGACATTCTCTATTGTTGCACAGGTTCAGAGCTAGATTTGGATGGGTAGGCCTTGGTACCATGGAAATGCTTAGGGAGGATGATTCCAATCAGATCCATAAATGATTGTTAAAGAACCTTGACTGTATCGGGACGAAACAAATCTTTAAAGAATCCAAAACAACATCAAAAACACCCTGAACCAGTGGCAATGGTAGCCAGCATGGAACGATGAGGACCTTTCTCAAAGCGCACTGACCGAGGCCCATGGAGACCATACAGGTGGCTAAAGCAGCCCTTGGGAGCCCTGAATTGGGAAAAGAAGGTGATTTCCAATGCGCGATTAGTGCTTGCTGGGTGAACAGGGCCAAAATGGGAAAGCCTGAGCACCCGGTCGTGTGGGGGAACCGGAGGACTGCGGGTGGGAAAAGGTAAAAGTGCTAAAGTACGAAAGCGAGACCCGCGCTCTAGAAACCGGTGGTTTGGATCGGGGTTCCCTTGAACGGTAAGAGGTTTTGGACAGGAGGGGAGTGATTCCATACACCGATCGATGTGTGGTGGTGGAGGAGAGAGAAAACCACTGTTGATCGCGCGTTATTGGTCGAGCAAGTCAACCACGCTTGACCTGCGTATGACGTCAGATCTTGAGGAGCCCAGATTGGACAACTAATATTGCGCCCGATAGAAAGAAACAGAATTGACAGGGAATTAAGCCGCATTCTAAAGGGATTTGGAATCCGTTTGACTGCCACGGTGGAGGAAGAACACATCCATGACGTAATTGAAGAAACGAACCGATGAAGCATGCTGACACCAGTTAGATGGGGACACATGGCCACTCCCTAGCCGTTCATGCTAATGCCGAAGGAACTCCAAGCGCAGCTGCAGAAAGGTGAATAGACGCAAGCAGGAGAGGAACTGAATAGGCATAGGGATCGAATGGCTAAAGCTATGAACAGAGACAGTCGAATTGAGAGGAGTTGATTGGGAACCCAAATTGAGAGGAGTCCAAGCGACCAAGGGAGATAGTGAACAATGAACCCTAAGAGGAGGATTGAACACAGAGAACAATAAGGCCAAGCTGAGGAAATAGAGGGCCGAGCCGACCGCAGGCGGCGTCGATCACCAGAGAGATTGAAGATTCAAGCCTTCCCATAGAGGAATCTGTTCGGACTAAGCATTACATTTGGCTCTTTCCACTGTAGACCAAGGGTCATAGAGATGGTAGGAAGAGAAAGAGTCTGCGAACTCTGAGTGGCTTGGGGAATCCAAGAACCACCCTGCCAAGCAAAATCTACTTCAGGAGAACTCAAATTTGAGTCCCTGTATTATAATTTCTCTACTGAAAGACACAATAAAACAAGGCCACCACTGAAGCTGGACTGGAGACGTAGCCCTGGAGAATAGGGTGAACTCCTTATTAAAAATTGTTTGTGTCTTTGTGTTGCTTACTGTATTTCTCTGCTATCCTTCCACTTATTTTCTGTGTATTGGCAATCTGATCGATCCGTTGTTTCAATAACACAGAACACACACACCAGCACATGAGTCTATAATACCTTTGTTTTAATAAATCTTCAACTAAGGTCACTCATAGGGTAATTATCAGATCAAGTTGTATCAGAGCAGTAGGTTGTCAGGTTAGACAAGCTTGTGTTGGTTTAGCTATGAATGCTCACTAGATCAAAGCTCAAATTAGGAGAAGGAGAGTTGGTGGAAACTAGTCCTGAAATTGGGAGAGTCTATTCTCAGAAGACAATGTCAGAGGAAGGTTCTATAGGGCCAGACCCTCAATTCATAGAAAGTTTCCTAGCTATAAAGTCTATGGTAGAAGAAATGTATAGGGACTTTAGAAAGCATAAGGATGAAGATTCGTTAGTCTCTAAACAAGATAAAGAAGAAGATGAGTCTCATTCCCATGACCACTCAAAAGGAAAGGGGAAAGAAGAAAGCTTTCCTACACCTCCTAATAGTCATGTGCATAATAAGAAAGCATCTTTGATTAAACTAGATGTTAAATTTGATTTGCCTATATATGATGGAGAGCTAAATGTTGAAAAGTTTGACAATTGGATTAGACAAATTGATGTGTATTGCAGAGTACAAAACATAGACTCAGACAAGAATAAGATTTAGCTGGCAAGCCTACGCCTAGGAGGCACTGCCTTGGTTTGGTGGAAAGGCAGAACCCAAACTGATATGAAGAAGCATGGCAAGACCATCTCTGTCTGGAGTGAATTTGTTGCTGCAATCAAAAAGCAGTTCTATCCATTGGCCTACATGCAACAAGCTATGATGAGTTGGCAAACTCTTCGGCAATTGAAAGGGAAAAGTGTGCAAGGGTATACTCAAGAGTTCAGAAAGAGAACATTGATGTTGGGTATCTCATTAGACTCACAAGAAACTCCTTTAAAGTACATTGGTGGTCTACACAGCTACATGAGGCATACCATCCTCATGTTTAATCCCACTAGTATAGATGAGGTATTTGTACAAGCTACTCATTTAGAAGCTAGAGGAAAGAATGGAAATCCAGAAGTTGGGGGACCATCCCAACCCATTGTGAGCAAGAGCAAGGAGAAAAGAAAGCAGAAGTGGAAATCAGGGAAGGCTAACATTGCACAGAAAAGCAAAGCTTCATGCACTCACTGTAAAAAAGATGGGCATGATGATGAGCATTGTTGGAATCTGCATCCAGAGCTAAGACCTAAGAAGTCTGAGGGCAAGAAGAAGAAGACTGTTGCATCTATTCAGAAAGATTTGGGGTCAGACTCGGGAGATGAAACAATAATTGCAGCCACGGTATAAAAGTTAAGAATTCTAAAGCATATACTAGTAATTCTACTCAATCTGTTATTAATGAGGAACATGAGAGAAAAAGACATGAGCTTTTCCATATTCGAGTTGTTTCCAAAAATCAAAAGATTGATACTTTGTTTGATAGTGGCTCACAAGTAAATCTAATTTCTAAAGCAATTGTAAAGAAATTGGGATTAGCAACTACACCTCATAAGAAGCCATACCCATTAGGTTGGTTGAATGATAAAGCACAACTACAAGTGACTAGATAGTGAAAACTCAAGTTTTATTTTGGGTCAGCATTTCTAGATGAGGTTGAGTTAGATGTAATTCCTTTGGATATATGTGGAATTGTTTTAGGAAGTCCTTACTTGTATGATAGAAAGGCTATTTTCTATAGAGATGATAACAAGTATCTACTTGTTAAAGATGGAATCAAATACTTTGTAAGAGCTCATAAGCTCAAGAATAATTATACTCTCATAAACTCAGGACAGATGAAAAGAATGATAAATTCATTCAAATAGTTCTTACTGATGGTTGTAAAGGAAAGAACACCTGATAAAACCAATGTATTTGAGGGTTGTAATGTTGATCAACAAGCTGATATAGAAAAGATTGTTTCAGAGTATGATGTCTTATTTCAAGAACCTAAAGGTCTACCACCCAAAAAGGGAATAGTACATGATATTATATTGCAGCAAGATGCTCCTTTGCCTAACATTGGGATGTACAGGTTGTTTGCTTTAGAGAATGCTGAAATCAAGAAGCAGGTGCAGGAGTTGCTCGAGAAAGAGTTCATCAGGCCTAGCACATCACCATGTGGGTCACCAATCGTTTTGGTGAGAAAGAAAGATGGCTCATGGAGAAGGTGCATTGACTACCGAGCACTGAATAAGATAAAAATAAAAAATCATTATCCCCTTCCTCGCATAGATGATCTTTTAGATCAATTGAAGGAAGTTGTTTATTTCACAAAGCTGGATTTGCACAGTGGATACCATCAGGTCAAAGTTGCAGAGCAAGATGCACAGAAGTCTTCTTTCAAAACAAAGCAGGATTGTATGAATGGTTGGTTATGCCTTTTGGCCTAACTAATGCTGCTGCTACTTTCATGAGATTAATGAATGATGTACTCAGACCTTTTCTTGATGATTTTGTTATTGTGTAACTGGATGACATTATGATTTTTAGTAAAACGTGGGAAGAACATTAAAGCATGTTAAGCAGACATTAGATGTTTTGAAAAGAGAAAAACTTTATGTTAAACTCTCCAAATGTGAATTTGGCAAAACCTCTCTAAATTATTTGGGTCATATAGTAGGGGGAGGTGAAATGAAAATAGATCCCTCTAAAGTGGCAGTCATTGTAAACTGGACTAAACCCAAGTCTGCTATAGAAGTGAGAAGCTTCTTAGGAGAAGCACAATATTGGAGGAAGTTCATTTCAAATTTTTCCTCATTTGCAGCTCCCTTACATGCTTTGACAGGATTGAACAGGGTGTTTCAGTGGGGAGGCAAACAGCAAAAAGCCTTCGACACCTTGAAAGAAAAAATTAGTACAGCACCTGTACTAGCACTGCCAGATCTACAAAGACCATTTGAGATCCAAATTGATGCCAGTGACTATGTCATGGGAGCAGTGTTGACACAACAAGGTAAACCCATATGTTATCATTCTGAGACCTTTAATCCTGCAGTAGTTAACTATCCTACATATGATAAAGAATTGTATGCATTAGTTCAGAGTGTGAAAAAGTGGAAACATTACTTAATGGGCAAAGAAACAGTGATACATACTGATCATCAGCCACTTTAATATCTACACTCCCAAACTAAGCTGCAACAATCAAGACACTACAGATGGATGGGTTTCTACAACAGTTTCATTTAGTCATCAGATATAAAAAGGGCATACATAACAAGGTTGCAGACATGTTATCTAGACCCATTATAAATGCATCTACCCTACTTAAGCATAATTTTGTGCTGCATGAAAGCTACATAGAACAATATGCTCAGGATATGGACTTTAAAGATGTATATGCATCTTTGAGTCAAGGAAAAAGAGTAGAAGAATTGGACTATCATGTGAAGGACCGACTCTTATATCATTGTGGGAATCTCTGCATTCCACAAACTGAGAGAGCAAAGATAATTAGGGAAGCACACACTTCTCTAATATCAGGTCACTTTGGGGTAAGTAAAATAGTTGCACAGCTGCAAAGGTTTTGCTATTGGCCTAAAATGAGTGAGACAATGATATGTAAAAGAGTGTGCTATGTGTGCTAAAAGAAAGCCCGACAATAGAAAACTAGGCTTGTACACTCCATTGCAGTTCCTTCTCACCCTTGGGAAAGCATTTCCATGGATTTCGTTGGAGGACTGCCTAAATCTAGGAAAGGTCATGATTATCTATATGTTGTTGTGGATAGGTTCAACAAAATGTGTATTTTGATACCCTATAGTAAACAGATTACAACTAACAAACTACAAAATTATTCTTTGAACATGTATGGGTTCATTTTGGGTTACCCACTTCTATTATATCTGATTGAGACACCCGATTTGTGGGGAAGTTTTGGTCAAGTTTGTGGGAACTAATGGACACCAAATTAAAGAAAAGCACAACTTTTCATCCACAGACAGATGGCCAGACAGAAGTAGTTAACAAGACGGTGATCCAGTTATTGAGAGGATATTGCAGCAAACACCCTAGGCTTTGGGATGAACACTTGTGTTATGTGCAGTATGCTTACAACAGAGCCAAACACTCTTCTACCCAGAGATCTCCTTTTGAGACCTGTTTTGGTTTCATACCAAGGTCTCCTTTGGATTTTATCTTTGGTAAAGATACCATGGTTGATAGACACAGTGATGTGGACAAGGCAACTAGGTTCATTGAACAGATCCAGGAGATCAACCAGGAAGTATAGGAGCAACTAGAAAAGAGCCAGGCCAAGTACAAGGCTAGGCATGATAAGCATCAGATGGAGCATAGTTTTCAAGTTGGAGACCAAGTCTGGCTGTATATCAGCAAGGACAGGATGCAAGGTGAAGGTAAAAAGCTAAAACATATCAGGTATGGACCCTTTAGGATACTTGAGAAAATTGGTGAAAATGCTTTTCACCTTGATCTACCAGCATACATGCACATCTACTTAGTCGTTAACGCAAATTGCTTGAGGTTGTTTGAACCTTCAATGATTGAGGACCCTGAAGAGCAGAGTCAATTACCTTCTGTTGATGACCTGCTACCTGAATATCTTAGTGAATTATGGGAAGACACAGTGCTGGACAGGAAGGTAAGGACAACGTGCAGTGGAAAAGTGGAATACCTCGGGATTGGGCTTAAAGGTTCGAATTCGAGCAGTGCGAAGTGGATTGAGATTGGACAAGTGAGACAACAGTTTCGTCACTTAGTCGATGCTTGAAGAAAACCAACTTTTGGTGGTCCAAAAGCTTTTTCAGTAGGAAGGTTGTGATCCCAATCGGGTCCATAAATGACTGTCAAAGAACCTTGACTATATTGGGGCGAAACAAATCTTTAAAGAATCCAAAACAACATCAAAAACACCCTGAACCAGTGGCAATGGCAGCCAATGTGGAACGACAAGGACCTTGGTCAAAGCACGCTGATCGAGGCCCATGGAGACCGCACAGGCGGTCAAAGCAGCCCCTGGGATCCTCGGATCGGGAAAAGGATGTGATTTTCGATGCGCGATTAGTGCCCATCGCTGGCAAACAGGGCCAAAATGGGAAATCCTAAGCACGCGGTCGCGTGGGGGAACTGGAGGACCGCGGGCGGGAAAAGGTAAAAGCGCTAAAGTATGAAGGTGGGACCTACGCTTTGGAAACCGATGGTTTTGATCAGGGCGCCCTTGAACGGTAAGAGGTTTTGGACAGGAGCGGAGCGATTCCATACACCAATCGATGTGTGGCAGCGGAGGAGAGAGAAAACCGTCGTTGATCACACGTTATCAGTTGAGCAAGTCAATTGTACTCGACGTGTGTATGACGTTGGATCTTGAGGAGCCCAGATCGGATGACTGAGATTGCGCCCAATAGATAGAAACGGAATCGACAGGGAATTAAGCCGCATTCTAAAGGGATTTGGAATTCGTTTGATCACCATGGTGGAGGAAGAATGCATCCATGACGTAACTGAAGAAACAAACTGATGAAGCATGCTAGCACCAGTTAGATGGGGACACGTGGCCACTCCCTGGGCGTTCATGCTGACGCCGAATAAGGAACTCCAAGCGCAGCTGCAAAAAGGTGAATCGACGCAGGTAGGAGAGGAACCAAACAGGCATAGTGATCGAATGGCTAAAGGCATCAACAGAGACAGTCGAATTGAGAGGAGTTGATTGGGAACCTGAACTGAGAGGAGTCCAAGCGACCAAGGGAGACAGTGAATAGTTAACCCTAAGAGGAGGACTGAACACAGAGAATAGTAAAGCCAAGCGGAGGAGATAGAGGGTCGAGCCGACCATAGGCGGTGTTGAGCACCAGAGAGCTTGAAGATTAAAGCCTTCCCATAGAGGAATCTGTCCGGACTGAGCATCACATTTGGCTCTTTCCACTGTAGACCAAGGGTCATAGAGCTGGTAGGAAGAGAAAGAGTCTGTGAACCCTGAGTGGCTTGGGGAATCCAAGAACCACCCTGCCAAGCAAAATCTGCTTTAGGAGAACTCAAATTGAGTCCATGTATTGTAATTTCTCTGTTGAAAGACACAATAAAACAAGGCCACCACTGAAGCTGGACCAAAGACGTAGCCCTGGAGAATAGGGTGAACTCCTTATTAAAAATTGTTTGTGTCTTTGTGTTGCTTACTGTATTTCTTTGCTGTCTTTCCACTTATTTTCTATGTATTGGCAATCTGATCGATCCGTTGTTTCAATAACACATAACAGACACACCAGCATATGAGTCTGTAATACCTTTTTTTTAATAAATCTTCAACCGAGGTCACTCATAGGGTGATTATTAGATCAGAGGATGTGTCTCGCCTCTTTCAATATTCCACTATCGAGTTCCAGGAGTTCAGCATGATAAAGCTTCTAAATAAAGAACAACGGGGTGTAATTGCACAATTATGTTCACTAGAGGATCCCACATTGAAATCATGTATTTCTCCAGATCTCCAAAACGTTTTTGACAATCATTCCAAGGTATTTGAGACTCCCAAGGGCCTCCCACCTATTCATGATCTTGATCATGCTATTCATTTGATTCCACGAAGTGTTCTTCCAAACATCAGGCCTTACATATATCCATGTTCCCAAAGGAGTGGGAACTCATTCAAAAGTTGCAAAAGATCCCAGTTCAAACAGTATTGCGAGAACTTGACAAGGAAGGAAAAATCATATTGGAACCTGAAGTAATCATAGAATCGAGGAATCAAAAGCTATGAAATAGATCAACTTTAGAGTATCTCATCAAGTGGAAGAACTTACCCGCTGAAGATTCCACATGGGAGGACAAGAATTTATACAGAAGCATCAAGAACTACTTAAGCGTTGAGGACAACACTTTTTATAGGAGAGGGGCATGTTAGGTCCCTATACTACTAGTGTAATCCATTATTGTTGTTAGTACAACCCCCTTATTATATTGTTGTGCCGATGTAGTCCCCATATTGGTATTATTGTGCTCCATACAAGCCCACTATTGTTATTAGTGTGCCCTTACATTATTATTGTTCTGTTGGCTCTGATTATATTATGACCCCTTAGACTCCTATATATAGAAAGGAGGTCTTGTCATTTGTATCATCCAAGAATTGTTCATTTGTGTAATGTAAAGGAGGTTTCCCCCTTGAAGAGGTTGAATTCTAAGGCATTGATCTATCTATTCTATCTTTTGTGAGCTGGTTTCATAACAGGATGCCACTTGGGAGGGTGA
>APFE030044648.1:0-23113 GCA_000404065.3 Pinus taeda | reverse complement strand
AATGAACAATTCTTGGATGATACAAATGACAAAACCTCCTTTCTATATATAGGAGTCTAAGGAGTCACAATATAACCCAACCGACCTAACAATAATAATATTAAGCCACAAAAATAACAATAGAGGGATTCTATGGGGCCCAGTAATAAAAATATGGGGACAATAGGGGCACAAAAATATTAATAAGGGATACAACTACAATATTAATGGGGTAATCACTAGTATTATAGGGACCTATCAGTAATGCAGCACATTATCCATTTTATGAACTCGTATGGAAAGCCTAGATGAGTTAGAAGAATTCTAATGTAGAGCCAATTTACTCTGTGAAAAGCTTTCGAGAGATCAACTTTTAAGACCATACCTTTTAGTTTCTTTGTCTGGATGGTGTAGGATTTCTTGTGCTGTTCCAACAGCCTCATGGATTTGTCTGTCTTGTAAGAAGGCGAATTTTTCAGCTAAGATGTGGTTGGACAGGATCGACCGAAGGTGATTGGCTATGATCTTGGATATGATCTTATAAATAAAATTTCACAAGGAGATGGGACGAAAGTCATTAAAGGAGGTGGGATTGTTAGTTTTGGGGATGAGTGCGATGAAGGTTGAGTTGTAGGCTTCGTACATCTTTCCACTGGATTTACAGTCCTCTATAACTTTTAAGAGGTCCCCTCCGAGGATATCAAAAAAAGCCAGGTAGAATTCCACATTCCATCCATCCGGGCCTGGGCTTTTGTCCTGTTTGAACCATTTTAAGGTGGTTTCAAGCTCTCCCAAAGTGACTTCCTTTGTCAGTTCCAATGCATCATCCTGTTCGATGAACCTGGGAAACAGCTAAGCTATTCGCATAACTTCTACTAGGGTAGCAGTTTGAGGGGCCTTGTATATATGCCTGAAGTGAGATGTAGCCATGGCAGCTAATCTTGGGAAGGTGTTCACTATTTCTCCCTGCTCATCTGTTAGCTGCCAAATTGTATTGATAGCCTTGCGCCCGTTCACAAATTTGTGGTAGAATTTAGTACTATCATCCCCCTCCATAAGCCATATGGCTCTGCTTCTTAGTCGTCAACTTTCCTCTCGGTCCTTAAGTATCTGACTCCTTTTGGCTAGTAAGGATGTAATATTGTCCTTGTGTTCTGGGGAGGAGTAGATCCCTCCATGTTCATTCTCAAAGACCTCTATTTCTTCTTCAGTAGCCTTGAGGATAAGGTCCTCCAGGGTTTGCTTCTTGTGTGCCCATATTTTGGAAATATTCTTTAGTTCTCTCAGGTTGTGAGAAAAACCTTCTGTGATGTTCCCTTTGGCCGCTGAGGGGTGTGTCTTCCATAATTCAATGACTAGCCTGGTGTAGTCTGCATCTCTTAACCAGGAAAAGTTGAATTTGAAGGGGGCTCTAGGTTTGTTCATTCCTCCCGTAATTTCCAGGTATATCAGCCTATGATCCGATATGCCCCTTGAACCAACCCACTGTCTAATACTATGTCCCATGTTCAGCAGGCGCTCCTTAATGAGGAACCGATCGAGTCTCATGGATAGACTATCCTCTCCTGTTCTGTTGTTCCTTCAAGTATGTTGAATTTTGGATGAAGGGATATAAATAAGGTTATGTTCCTCCATAATGTTCTCAAAGAAATGCGAGAGAGCATCCTTTTGTGCATTATGCCCCCAAGATTTCACAAATCCAATGGAAAAATTTAGGTTCCCCCCAGAATGAGCTTATCATGTTGAGGTATGTGAGAGTTTAGCATCATGTTCCAGTATTCTTCCTTATTATGATATGGACCATAAATAATAATGATTTTGAGCTTTGATCCAAGTTCAGAAGAGTGGATGTCCACCCCGATGTGCCCAACACTTCCCCATATGTTACATATTCTGATGGAGCAGGAGTTTATCCCCAAGGCCAAACCCCCTAAGCGACCAGTTGCATCTAGAGAGTGAAAAGCACACCCAGGAAGCCAGGATTTGAGAAGATGTGTGATAACACTAGCCTGTCCCAGGGTTTCTTATAGAAAGAGGACATTGATCATCTCATATTTAAGCAATATTCTTATGGTTAGATTTTTCCTAGGGCTAGCCAACTCTCGACAATTGAAGGATAACATCTTCATTGAGGGGGGTGCACAGGGGTATTCACTGCTCTAAGAACCCAATCAATGGAATGTTGTCTGCCAAATGCAATCTCTTCCCTAGCTTGTAGAATGGCTTTTGATAAGGAGGGAGGTCGGCCTCGAAGTTGTTTTTTTGGGGGGGGGGGAGGAAATTAGACTGATGCCCAAGGAATCAGGTGCTTAAGATCGGGTCCAGGATCGAAGAGGGTATCTAGAAGATGGAGGGTCAGGTAAAGGGATGGAAGGGATGGCTAGGGGATTTTGAGGAAAAGAAGGCAGAGTGCATGATAAGGAGGGAGGAGGGGGCTTAAGGGGGCATGCCAGGGTAATGGGAGGTATAGTGCAGGGGATAGTGGTCTGAACAATATTTGATGCAATCCAATAGGATGAAGCAGTAGTAAAAGTGGAGGAGGAAAATGATTTCGACATACCCGTGGAGAATGCAGCCTCGACAGCCACCCTTGCTCTGGTCAGAGGAGGAGAGGGTGGCCCGTATGGTGCTTTCCCACGCTTCTTCCTAGCCTCCTTTGAGGGTGCTTTCTCTACAACAGCCTGTGCCAAGTGATTCACTGCCTCTTCATCCGAGCGGGGGCTTCCTTGTGTATGAGAGCTCTTCTACAAATTGACATTATCCTTTTCTTCATCTCGCACCTTACTATTCAGAGGATAATTCTTGAATAGATGTCCCACCCTATGGCATCATTTGCAACAGAACAGGACCCCTTCATAATCCAGAATTTGATGTCGAGAGAATGTTCTCCACTGTAATGTAATGTGTTCCTGAAGACCCCCCCTCGTATCCAAGTGTACCAATACCTTGGCATATGCCATCATTCAAGTAGATAAGTAAGATCTATCATGCTCAAGGTAAGTGCCCAGGGTATTACCAATGTGCCAAAATATGTCCTCCAACCAAAATTGGAGGGGCAATCCCAAAAGCCAAACCCATATTGGTTCGACTCCTATCTGTTCTTTTTTCAGGTGGAATAGTGGGTTCTAGTAGCGCAGAAGGACAGGGGCTTGTTTGAAATGCCAGAAGGAGGATAGGACCTAATTTGTGTGCTCGACTCTAGCAAACCACAAAGCGAGCCAACCTCTACAAAATTTTTTACAAAAGGTAAATTGACCAAGTGTTGCCCCCATACCTCTAAGGTCCAAAGCTTCAAACAAACCATTGTGTAGCTTATGCCTCTGATCCTTCCAACCATAATGCAGTCTACCGTGTCCATGAAGACGCCCCACTGGATATCTTCCCCAAGCCTGATTATGACGTCTTCAACTTTGGATTTGAAGCACTTGCGCTTTTTGCTTGGCCTTGCAGCAGCTTTAGAGGAGTCAGGCTGATCCTCGTGTGGAGTAGGGTTTGTAAGAGGGTTTTTAGGGCTTAGATGTGCACCTGCAAGAATAGCACCTGAGAATGGGGGAACCGCAGCGTAGCTACCCGATGGAGGATCCAGTGATGTAAATGCCTGAGCAGGCCCTTGATCTAGGTTTGAGGGGATTCCGGGAGGGAGGTCAAGGGAGCCAGCTAACGAAGGGCGAGGAGGGTAATGCAAGGTATCAGTTGTAGGGTTAGGGCTAATATAGTCGGTCGCAAAGTTAAATGCGGAGGGAGACTGGGGAGGGGAGGAGGGTACCAGCCAGATTAGAGGGGGCTCAGAGAAGGTCACCATAGAACTGGAGGGTCCCGAGATCGAGGGCAGGCCTATGATGGTGGTTGTTAGATCATAGTAGAAGGGGAGAATATCTTCCGAGGTGGAGTGCAAGGTTTACCAGATGTTGACACCTTCCAACGGATCCTCCGAATAATCTACCATATCCAACTCCATGGTTGTTCCAAGGAAACCTCCGCCAGCTACCTCTGAAATAATCGTAACTGTCGCAACGATGGCAGTTAAGTTGTAAAACAATGAATAAATCACGGGGAAAGGGTTTTACATGGCCATTACGGAGAGCTGAATCGCGTTACAGTGACCGCCACGGTGTCGATAGCTGGGTGATAGCAAATGCACGTAAGGTGCAGGTGAGGTACAAGTTACTGCAAAGCCCTAACCCTTTTCAAACTGTTGTCGGAGCTCCATCAGATCTCATATGGGGGATCCCTCAGTTGATAGCAGTTCATTTCTTGGGAATTCAATTTTTATTATTTAAAATTATTTATTTGTAAGGTGATTGGTTGAGGTCTTATTATAAGATTTTTAGTAACTTCCATTTCTATTAGTTATTGATTTTATGTTTTTTGTTTTATTTTTTTTTATTTTACTTTTCTGGATTTTTTTTTTATTTTTTTTTTTTTTTCTAATTATTCCATTTTCATGACTTTTAATTTTTATCTATGTTTTCAATTTAATTTAAGATGACTTATTATATATTAAAAACATGTTTAATAATTTTAATTATAAAAAATAATACATATTAATAAAAAATAAAAGAGACACACATATATTAAAGTGCATATATGTTAATATAAATAATATTAATCATATTTCTTAATTTTTGGTGATGGCTTTCAACAATACAATATTATATTAGTTGTTTTATTTTTGTGATAAAAATTTTATGTCTTTACTGTTTTTTTAAATTTAATTAAGCTTTATTTAAGCTAAGCAGCAGGTACTAGCTACTATGATGTCCGCGTTTCTATTTTGAGACTTAAGAAATGTAAGCTTCTTATTGTTATTTCTAGTATGTTTTCCAAGTTTGTTATTTGAAAGATGTAAATAAATTGTACTAGCTACTATGTAGCCCTTGTTTCTATTGTAAGACTTAAGAAATTTATGCTTTTTAATGTTATTTCTAGTATGTTGTCCAAGTTTGCTATTTGAAAAATGTAAATAAATGGAAAATCGAATCTCCTTTTCATTTTATAATTAATTACACCACATGTAAGAGTCATGAAAAAAATCAAATTCAACTTTATTAAAAATTAACATCACACACATTAACTATTTAAAAACATGTCAGTATGTATTCAAAAGAGTGCCCAAATACTTTCACATAGTATTGAAGAATATGTTGGAATGTACTTATAGGAATCCATTATGGGGAACTTCCTTTCCCAAAGTTAATGAAGTATTAACTACTCTAGTGTTAAAAAAAAAAAATGTTTTTTCTCTTTATTGAATTTGGATATGTTAGGTTTATATGAGGTTTTTAGCTACTTGTGGGACATTTTAGAAAATAGATCTATATTTTATGGGCACTTGTGTCAATAGTGCTCCTTGCCATATGTTTGTATCGCACAGTCTACTAGTTACTACTTGTTTCCTACACATCATCTTGAGTGATAATGTCTTTGGTAGTTTTTCTCTTCCACCATGGTAAGATGTCTTAAGAATGCTCATATTTATTTTCAATGTTGCTCAAGTCTCATCAATGTTATAGTAATTTGTTGGCTTAATTCTATTCTCTGACTCTAATTAGATTTTACCATTGCCATGGATTACATCATCATCACTTTAAGGTTCAATATGAAAGGCAAATAGAGAACAAATTTAACATAAATTGTCAAATAGCCTCACCATTTGCAAATTGTTTATCTAACCATGACCAACAATAACGTCATCATTATCTTTGTGAACATGGTGTAAAGCATTAATTTTGTAAAATATGTAGAACCAAACAAACTATAATGGTGTCATCCTAGGACAATATATTAACACCAACAAAATAGAAAATAACACAAATATAGAAAAATAATGCAATAATGGAAACATAACCAGAAGTGAATAAATTTAACATATTGTGGTCTACAAGCCTAATATTTACGCATTCCCAACTCGAGATGGGTATTATGTTTACCATTCTCATCAATTATGTCATTGGGTGCATATATGTCATCTATATCAAGGTTTTTCATGTCATCCAACTTAGCATGAAGATAAAAAACAAGATAATATCAGTGTGACAAGATAGCATAAAAAAACACTGTATTTGTAAACTAAAAAGAACTAATGCAATATTTTAATACAATAGTTGTAAACATTACATAAATTTGACCCAAATTAGATTGAACATATAGAAAGGGGGAGATGAAAACACTATGGAAACTTACAAAGGAATCCAGTGTCCTCTAGCATGTTGGTTGTAACTATTTGCACTCAAATTATTGGGTATCTTTTCACATCTCTTTATTATTAGTTGGTTTCTTTGGTTTTTTTTTACTCTAGTTTTCCTCATGTACTCTTAAAACCCTAGTCTCTCTAGTTATGGTTGACACCTCTATCGCGGAATGAATCTTAGGTTAGATCCTTATTCCCAGTTTGAATTGGTTATCTGGTTATAATGTAACATACCCAATCCCATCTAAACCTTGTTGAGGGTATGGGATTATCAACTTTTCTCTTTTATTATTCAATTAAAAACCTTTTTATGAGATCTTTGTCACCATTTTCTTGTTAAAATCTTTCTAGTGGTATAAAGTTTATTAAAATCAAAGTCGAGATTATCAAGATATAATCATTTGAATATTTTCACCCTTTGCACCATATCAGTGCTACTGAGAAACTACCACATGGTAAGTTCTATGGCATCCCAAGTTCACATGTCACCCTGGTGTGGTTCCATGTCAGCATTAAGGCCACCTAGCCTTTCATGTCATCCACTGATCCAATTAATTTACTTTACACGTGTTTACATAAGTAGGATTTAAAATAAAACTTTAATCCTTTTATTCCAAGTAAATATCACTTTTATTATAATATTTAAATTCCACATGTAAATAATATTCACGTGAAAATCAAACCCACATGTTAAATTCTGAAACGTTGAAGGCTTCATTGGCCATTTGGAGAATTTAGAATTTGTCCACACTGCAACCCAAACTATTTCCCTGATTGATGGGGTAAAATTCCAATCTTTTTTGGAGATGAGTGGAAACCTCAAAGTTTTTTCCAATTCATCAATGAGGCAAACTCCAAACTTTTTAGTTGACCATTGATAAAGTAAATACCTCAAACTTTTCATCGACCACCAATGAGTAAATACCTTTATATGAAGTCAATCTCAAATTGTTTGTCCATCTATCGATGTGGTAAACTCCAAAAGTTTTAGTTGACCATTGATAAATTAAATACCTCACATTTTTAATTGACCATCGATGGATTAAAGACCTCAACCTTTGATTGATCATTGATGGGCTCAACGGTCACTAGTTAAATTTAGGATTTGAATTTTAGTAACTTTTTCGTATTTGATGAACCCTTGATAACCAATTTGTTCAATTCGCGGAACCCCCAATGGTATTATTGACCATCAAATAAATTTAATATTTGAATTTTAGAAACTTTATCTAACTCATCAAATCCCCATGGTGTTATTAGCCATAAATTAATTTTAACATTAACTTTTGGAAAAATTTTATGATTCTTCAGCTAAATTTAATATTTTTACCTGCTAAAAGCCTCTTGAATTCTCCCAAACACTAATGGAGTAGATTTTAACAAGCTCCATAACAAATCTAGGACAATTTGCAGGAGACATTAAAGAGGATTATCTCTATTGGATGAATTATTCAAGTTTATGTATAACATTCTCTAAATTGAACTCCAACAGTCGTAGATTGGGTAAAATTATATTGGACATTGGATAAACCAATGTTCCCTTTATGTTTCACAACATGGACTAACTTCCTCTTGTGGATATTTATCTCTGATGATGTGATCGTTGACCAACACTTACATTTTTTGGTCTAGCAGCAATCATGATTCCCAACAAGTAATATCAGAGAATAGGTCACAAGTTTGATACACACCCTTCTTGCGCTGGGGGGATATTTTTGGACATTGGATAAGCCAACACTCCCTCTGTGTTTCGCGACATGGACTAACTGCCTCTCGTGCATATTTCTCTGTAGAGATGTGATCATTGACTAACACCTATGGCCTTTGGTTTAGTGACAATCATGATTTCCAACATGTATAGAAAATCCATGAATGTGAGTAATTATATGCATATAGATATTTCCATATTTGTAATGCATTAAAAGAAATTTCACTCATGGAAAATGGATTATTACTATAATTTATCACATTTAATTAATTAAACAAGATTTTTCGCTAAAATTTACGAAACCTAAAATATATAAATTTTGCTCCAAATACATATGAACTTATACCGTTAAAGTTTCAAATTTAATTATGAAAAATAAAATAACTTCCAAAATTTTATATACTCATGTAAATAAACATATTTACCAAAAGTAAATAAACATATTTACCGACTACAAACCTAAACATTATATTTAATCAACTACCTTGGGATACAACAGCCAACATCACCCCTCAGCCTTTAGCCCGGACATGTGGCGGCGTGCTGACGTATGCGCCGAAATTTTTGCTAAACACCAAAATCGACTTAGGGAAAATGAAAAATATCGCATGTACAAATAAATTAATGCGAACAACCCATCCCTATATAATAATGGGTTTACTCCCTCTTTAGGGATTCGAGCAAAAGACCGAAATTAAAGTGTGTACTACAAGTGAAAATCTCAAGAGAAAGCGAATTTAAAATGTAATTAATTTTCTATTTATTGTTATTTCTTGTTATGCTTTATTTAGGTAAACTATGAAGGATAATATACATGTAAAAATAAATAAGATGAAAGAGTGAAATGAAAATGAGAAATAAATGAAAAGGAAAAATAACAATATGTGAAAAAAGAAAAATAATAATATGAGAGATTACATTAAGGAATGGGAAATGAAAGATTGTTCATGTTGGTTTTTTTGTTACTTTAGTTTTTTCTATTTTATTTTTTATTTCACTCTTAATTGGTATTTTGGCCAAAGAGGTAAGGATGCACAAAGAGTTATTAGTTGCATTGCAAACCAAAGATTTACAAAATAATCATTCAAAGTTGTTTTTCCCATTTTGATTTCTAACGTAATCATTGCATCTTTGTGTATGTATTTCTCTATGCTTATGGAGTAATTTTGCTTGTGAAGTGTTTCTCTTAGCTTTGTTAATGGATTAAGATGATGAATGCATAACTATAAACTTTGGTAGCCCTTACTTAAAATTCCATTTCAAACTCCATTGATATTAATTATTAGATAGATTTGATTCATTGCGCTCATTGAATTCACTACGATAGCTCTAGAATGACCATTGTCCAATCTCCTTTAATTTTGAGATCGGTAACTATCATTACAAAGTTGTTGCATTTCTGTAGGGAGTTGTTGAATTGGGATTTTTTAAATTTTTATGAATGATGAGCGAATTTTCTTCCTGGAATCTAGGCATTTTTCTTGTCATGTTTGGGCATATGCTCTTACCGATAAACTACATGATGCTAATTATTTGTTGAGTATAGGGTCATACAATCACGTCCTTAACTTTAAAAGAATTCATTGTAGGTCGTATGGCCATATGAATCCTAGTGGACATCCTCTTCCTTGTCATGTTTTGAAATATTGGTTGATTCCAATTTCAAGTTGTTTTGGCATCTCATGGATTCATTTCTCCATGCTTTTACAAGGTCACTATTTTATCCCCATGTTGTGCATCATTTAGAATGATATTAAAACCAGTTCCTTCTTAGTAATTGAAGAGAAATTCAAGTGTTGGATTGCTAGTATAAATTTGCACATGTTAATTGTATTAGAGTTGACTAATGTTGGATTTGAAGGAGGAATTCTTGTTGTTATTCATTACTAGAGAGAATTTCCATCAAAATGACCAACTAACATAGTGTCCCTGCCTACTCTTGGAACACCCAAATGCTAGCAAAAGTGTTGTTAAGAAGAAATTCCAGAGTAGATCATTGCATCTAGTTGAATGAACAAAAAAATTTTGGTTGAGCAATACACACACAATCATCTAGTTATGTGGTTAGCACTATTAACCAAGGATGCTTTATTCTTAGGAAATTGTTGGAGACTCTACATTCAATAAACTCAACCTCAATGATGCAAAAATGAACATGTAAAAAAATGTCCTTGAATTTGTTGTTGGATAGTGGTTCAAGAATCAATTATAGCCATGCATATTATTAATGACTAGGATTGAACTCTTAACAAACTACAAGAGGAGATGTACTTGCAGGTATCCTTGAAGTTTCAATGTATAACATGTTTTATCTAATTAAGTAGGCTAGATTTTTTGTTGAGCATTGACCTTGGTGTTCCCGATGGATATTGGTGGCCACCAACCAATTCCACTTGGACCCCCACCATTGTTTCTTTTAGTTTCCTTAATTGTAGCACACCTTACTATTTTTGGAAGTTTTTCGGGTCCTAAACTTCCAGAGTCATTTTGAGGGCCCAAAAGAAGTTTTTTGGGAAAATGGAGAGTCTAGAAAAGTGCAAAAACCAACATCTTGGTCTTTTTTAGCCTTCTCTTGGAGCTCTTCAAGATCTTCGAAACAAGGTATTATAATAGTCAAACGGAGATCGTATGTCAAAGTTACGACACCGGGAAGTTGATCTTCCAGCTAATCCCAATGGGACCCACAAGATTTTGGCACTTCATCTACTAGGGTTAGGTTTTTGGATGCTTATGGTTTCCCATTGTTTCTTAATGATAAAATGGTCTTTGAGCCTCATTGTAACACAATTCAGAAGGCATGTATCCACCACATCTCTACTCAGAGATAAGCTACATCGTCTGAACTAGTTTATTTCCATTTTGCATGTAACAATTTTCAATACTTTGTTATTAATGAATTAAAGTATTGTTTTTGTTGTAGCTCTATGTTTTTGTTTATATCTGTATTTCATTTGGTTCTTGCATAAATCCAGATCACTTGGGAACCATAAGCCAATAACCCAAACATAGTAACTAAAGCTAAACACTTCTTATATGCTACCTTATTCATGCACAATAAAGTTTTGATTTCAACTTTTACAGATTAACTATTTAACTATAGAGAGTGCAGTGGCATTGATGGCTAGCATTGGTCCTAACTATCCACAAATAGAGCAATGAATCGGTCAACAATAAAGTCATTGTTTTTTTCCTATTGTTAATACGGAGCAAAGGAATGTCTTGTAGGTTTGTTTGGTGATTAGAAACTAATAGTATAAACTTAGAGACTTAAGTATCATTACATTCCTAACTATAAGGTGTGTTCAAGTTAATCCCAAGAAAAAGTTGCTTTTTTTCAAGAACATATGTGACAATTAAGATAATTGTTAAAGGCACCATGAACAACAGAGTTCTATCTCATTGATTTTTCCATTGACACTAGCCATTAACATAAAGCATAGTGTTTTGTAGCCGCAATAGAACAATAGTAATTAAACAAAATTAAGGAGTGAAATGTGAACTAGAATTTAAAGAGCAAGAGGAGCTTGATGCTAATTGCTATAGAAAATCAAAAGAATATCAGCCTTATGGCCATTCTAAAGATTGGTGTCTTCATGTAAATATGAGAATAGGGAGCCAATTGGATTCATCATAGATGGTTGGGAGGAATGATATTATCCTCCCCACCTAGGTTCAAATCTGACACACTATAATGACCCAAAATTAAATATACAAACTAATGACATAAAACAGTGTTGTTAATAAGTGTCACAATATTTGCTAATTTAGCATACAATTTTCAAAAACCACGAGTAGAGCTTACGAAGTCATGGAGCTACTTGAATCCTGCTGACCGCAACAAATTTTTGGTGATGACTTTCCATCCAACTATAGGCTCAGGTGCATAGAATCTTTCAATATTTTGCCCACAGTTGGCCACCCTCAAGCCCTCAATCAACTACTATTATCAAGTAATCCTTTGTCTCACAACACTCTCCTTTGAAAATAATGAATGAATGCTTCTCATCTCCCTTTTTGTCCATTAAATAGAGCAAATGACTCCAAAAATGGAAATGAATTGGAAAGGGATCTACATGCACACAATCCATGTGTCAACATGTCAACTTTTATTTCTTTGTCTTAAGTTTTACTTTTTTTTTTTAATACTAGCGGAATCTGTAATGCATTGGTTCTCATACTCATGTGACATGAGGTCGAACCCAGACAACTTCCACTATAACCTATTGTTGGAAATAATACTAAGAGGGGGGGTGAATCAATATTATCAGATCAATAATTTTTCATTTCCCAAATAGATTTATACACACTTCTTCTGTGAAGTGAACTAGCGTGTACACGCTACTGTGATTAGTGAAACCAACGTATACCCAGAGAACTTGTGATTTAGTTAATTTATCATGTGTTGATCTATAACCAATGCAGTAAAAATAGAATAACCATCACACATAAGCAACACACATGAACCCCAAGATTTAAGGTGGAAATCCAATGTGGGTGAGAACCACCTGCTGCTATCATCTCTGTCTTCTTTTAGTAATAAGAAAAATTGTTTACAATCTTGTACTAGTGTAGACTCATACTAGTACGTAGGCACCCACCTGCAGAAGGCTATAACCTTCTCTCGTTTTCCAGCTTCTACTGGAAGGGAGCTACAACCCCCTAGCTCTTGTACTAGCTAATGTGTTTACTAGTACATAGGCGCTGGCCTACAGAAGGTTACGACCTTCTCTCTTCCTCCAGGGACCACATTTCATAAATTTTCAGACTAGATGCTCTTGATACACAACAATACACATGAAGGCCTTGTTTCATCAAATTTTCATATTGGACCCATTAGAAACTTTGAAACTCAAACTGCATCAACCAACAATCAGTTAATCTGAACAATCATATCATTGCCACAAGAACATTGTGCTGAACCTAGAAACCTGCATCATCATTCAAAACTAGCTGCAACCTCAAAAATCATGCATCAGAATGTATACGCTACTTTACTGAACCCAACCTGCATGTCAACGCTACTTCCTTTAATCAAACCTGCGTATACCTTCAAAACTAATGAAACATAAAACTTCTGAATCAAGTATGTACCAACCATTAATATACTGAACATCCACTGTCAATTTACATAGCCTTACATAGGCAATAGCAGAGATCACCCTTCTCACTTATAAAATCAATCAATCAGATATCAAACTCCTCATGCATTCAGTTTTACATTAAGATCTAAGAAGACTTCATTGGTAGACAACAGTAAAACAACAATACTGATCAAATATATCAGTCATATCTGAACAACATACTTTTCTTTTTCGTATGCTACTTGGAAGAGCCAAACTGGCATGTATACACTACTTCACCAAAGCGAACCAACGTACAGATCTGAAAATATTAACTCATAACCTCGCTGCTATTTCGGACTTCAAACAAACCCAGATCATGACATTCAAAGAATAAAACAGATGTACACAATTAGATCTAGCCGAACCAATATCATATCATTCAATGATAAGTCATTTCAGGCCTCATGATCCTAATCCAACATTGAATTCAAGGTGCACAAAATATTTCAGATCAAATCACCAACATAGCCCCTAAAACATAAAATATACTTCATATAGAAGTATTCCTTAGAAACCCTTTTCACTTGCACGCTATGGCCATATGTTCTTCTCCTCCTTATGTAGTTTTAGGCCTTTCTCAATATGTCGGACCAAAACCACTTAGGACCCGTGGTATTCTTGGGCGGGATTAAATAGTCATTACTCCACTCAATATTGTGGGCTAATACCATGGTATTGACTCCTGGTATTCTCTACTCTTGAAATTCCTTGATTTTCCAACCTGTACGCGTGTTTCCTCTTGCGGGAGTGCGTGTATATGTATGCACACATTTTGTTCTATGGACTTGTGTGTATATGTTGTTTTGACTAATTGGACCTGCGTATACATCTTAAACTACTTTTCACCATCCTTTACCTTCAACTTATTCATTCTGTTAGTAGACTTTAGTTCCATCTTCCTGTTCTTCTGTACCAATGCCCTGTTAATCTGAATGGGTTTGTTGCAATGTGAATTGCCTTTCATCAAAACTGAACTGACAT
This sequence comes from Pinus taeda, assembly GCA_000404065.3. Classification (NCBI taxonomy): domain Eukaryota; kingdom Viridiplantae; phylum Streptophyta; class Pinopsida; order Pinales; family Pinaceae; genus Pinus; species Pinus taeda. Next base: position 9,132 of record APFE030044648.1, on the reverse strand, counting down.
GTGAATGAGTTGCCATCAAGGACAACACTTGTATCATAATGCCAACACCTATAGGTACAAATGCACCACCCCCAAGCATGACGTGCAGGTATGTCGAGGTTTGAACATGTGCCATGCACAGCGGCACAGACACCTTAGCAATACATTCGTTGGCCAACAAGCTGCACCCGTGGGGACTTTGTCTTAAGTTTTACTTAACTCAATATTTTTCTTAATTTAACTTTTGCTTATTTTATGCATTTTGTTTAATTTGTTAACTTTACTTATTCTTACTATTTATATATAATATATATAGAGAGAGAGGAGAGAGAGAGAGAGAGAGAGAGAGAGAAGAGCGCTTCCTCAGTTTTATTTATTATTTTATTTATTTTTATATTTATTATTATTATGGGCCATTACAATACTCCCCTCTTTTAAAGAACTTCGTCCGAATTTTAGTTTAATTATTCAACTTCGTTATTATTGTATTTATTATTTATTTACTACTTCAAATTGTCCTACACCCTCTGTTGAACTAGTATACCAACATGCATTGAAAGTTACACAACACTCGGGAAATCCCAAGGAAGCTCAATTCCTTTTTCCCAACTTGCAGAACTAGGCATAAAGCCTCATCGGTCTATACTATAGCCCCAAGGCTCACCCTAAGGCTTAGACCTCATCTTCCCCAAGGCAGGCATCCGGTCCCAGTACTTAATGACTTAAGGAATCTCACAAGGTTGGCCCAATTCCCTCCACGCTCATTAAGGTGCACAACTCCATGCATTGAAGTCCTCATGCCCCCTCTAGACTTCGGCATCCCAATCCAATATCAAGCACTTGGCCTCCTCAATATGGTCTCATAACCCATCAAGAGTTATACAAGACAAAGAAACCACTGTCATATGTAGTGTTGATCAATTTTTTCCCCAATCCATATGATGTTACATATTCTCCCTCGCAGGGATGGGCTCCCACGAGATCATCAAATAAACTGGCCCTCTCAGCCCATTTATGGATTTCTTGTCAATCATCACATCTCAACATGCAACCAATGCATTAGTTATAACATCAACATATCTATACTAAATATATATCATGACATCATATAATAAATGAATCCACATGTCAATATAACCTCATATCATAACATCATAATCCATATGTCACATTTGCATATCATATCCATCATAAGCATATGACATCATTATCATAACAAAATAAATAAATAATAATCACATATGCATCACTATCCTCTCACCAAAACTATGTTCAATTACCACATACCATCACATCACGAAACATCATCACAACATTATACTTCAACATTCCTATGTTGACATAACAATTAACTGAAACCATAACATTGTACATGGTACCATAGTGTATGAGTTAGATGTATCAAGAAAATTTAAACAATAAGACACGATTTAGACATTTCACAAAAGTATCTATCTAAGCTAAGTTATGCAATCTTATCTGGTTCACCACACAATTTAATCAAATAGATAAGGAAAGTCATGAAAAATAGCATCTACATCCTCCCATATAACTGACCTAGGGCCATATTGGTCCCACTGAACTTTGACTTGCTCAAACTCACGATTCTTGAGTCGTTCAACCCGAAGGTCCAATATATGGAATGGTTTGACGTGAAGGACTCCCTTCTCGAAAACATGTAATTTCTCAAATTTCAATATATGGGATGCATTAGGTATATATTTTCTAAGCACTGAAACATGAAACACATTATGCATCCTTCTTAGATGGGATGACAACTCGAGCTTATAAGCAACTAGTTTGATCATCTCGATGATCTTAAATGGGCTCAACCGCACATAATCTTTCTATAGTCGGCCACCCCCGAGCCCTCAATCAACTACTATTTCTAGAGAATCCTTTGTCTCACAACACTCTCCTTCCTTCGAATGAATGAATGTTTCTCGTCTCCCTTTTCATCCATTAAATAGAACAAACAATTCCAAAAATGAAAAGGGATTGGAAAGAGATTTACCTGCACACAATCCATGTGTCAAAATGCCAACTTTTATTTCTTTGTCTTAAGTTTTACTTATATTTTTCTTAATTTATCTTTTGTTTACTTTATGACTTTTTGCTTTCTTTAACTTTACTTATTCTTAATATTTTTATAGTTTATTTTTATATATATTTATTTAGAACTTCAATTTATTATTTATTATTTTTATTATATATTTTTTCTTCTTTTTCTTTATCTTTATAAATTTTTGTTTTTTTTATATATTAAATTTTATATTATATTTATTATTATGGTTTCATACATGCATTTGAACATACGTTTATTTTTATGGGCTGGAGCCTGTTTTTATTGATGTTGATGTAAATATTTACCTTTTCCTACCTACTTAGAGTGATACTTTTTCCATGGGAAAATAAAGTAAAATAAATAAAAATAAAAAATATTAACTAAACTTATAGGTCATAATGATAATAAGTTTAACATATAATACTTTTTTATTAATAGATAATGGACAACATCAATTTCTATATAATGTTAAAATAAATATTTTTACATCTCATTTTATTAAATATTAATTTTAATTTATAACATCGACTAATGTTTTTAGATAATTTCAAAATCTCCCAAAAAATATCTGGGATGAATATTTCAATTGTTGATCTATTTAAAACTCTCTATTTTGTTATCTCTTTCAAGTAATAAAAAATAATAATTTTTTTAATATTTATAATATCATTTTACATAAAAATAAAAATAAAATATTAACTATATTTATTTTAACAAACCATATACATTTTCTTATATTAAATAAAAAAATACAAATATTTTTTCCCAAAAACGAACTTCCTCACAAAATATTTTCGAAATTAAGCTTCCTATCAAAATTGCTCATGGGCATGAATAAAAGATAAATACGAAAATGCAGTTAACTTTTCGAGAACAAAGCTTCTCACAAAATTAATTGCTCATCAGAATTAATAAATACTTGGGAGAGAAAGATTCCATCAATGTCATTGTGCTTCTAGAAGGTTGAATTTCATTGAATTAATAACAAACTAAACTAAGCATGGCTAAGTAAGGTGCCAACTTTGGAGAATCCACCATAGTAGGAAAAGAGTTTACCTGAGAGGACGATGTGGTAGGTACTTTGAAGTGGGGATCATAGAGAAGACACATTCATATAAAGTGTTGGATTGTAGATTGTCATCAATGGATTATTTCTAAAAAATTGCTATAGCAAAAAAGTTTGTATTTAAATATGTTAGAAAAGGTTTTGGATTTTTTTTTTTTAATTTTTTAATTATATAAATGTAGGTTGAATTTTTAATATTAATGATTTAAAAAAAAGTTTTGGATTTATTATTTATTAATTTTATTTTTATTAATTTTGATAGTTGAAATTATTATTATTATTATATATATTTTATTATATATATTATTTAAATTGTAATGTAAATTAATGTTTAATTGGGTTTGAAGTATGTCTTAATTTTTTTTTGTTTGGCTAAGAGCTTATTTTTGTCGAACGTAAGGAAACAGGTTAATGGGCCAAGGCCCAAAGGCATCTAGCAGGAATGAAACTCTATCCCCTTATGGACCACCACCGAGTTATTCCAAGTGGCGTGGTTTTCCTTGAATAACGGTGATGAGTGAGTTTGCATTTGTGGTTAGCAACCAGAGATGGTTGTCCTCGCTGTTGGCTTGACAACTGAGTTATGATAGGTTTTCCCATTTGTAGGAAAAAAATCAAAGCCTAATTTAAAAGCATCGTTTAAAAGAAATTTGCATAAAGAAATAGGTATTTTCCTAGTATATGAGATGGGCGAATCATCTTATTGGATAAAAACATGCATATGCTTTGAAAAGTTGTAAGGTATAAATTGCCATTGCATATGCATAAATAAATGAACTTTATTTACCAAAAATGCAATGGATGATAAAGGACCAAATTATCCTTGGATCTAGATTGTCTTAGGAAGGTAGAGCATGTTGTTATGAATCAATAGAAGTTTGGAAGAATTTTGAGAGGCGATGAGGTGACTGATCGACTTCAATCTACTTGGGCATTTAAGCTATTAAGAGAATGAGGCGCCACATTGTATGGAACCATTTTATGAGAATGAGAATGCATACATCAAGCAAGGTCGATGTGATAACATTAATGAATTTTATTTACCAAAAATGCAATGGATGATAAAGGGCCAAATTATCCTTAGATCTAGATTGTCTTAGAAAGGTAGAGCATGTTGTTATGAATCAATAGAAGTTTGGAAGCATTTTGAGAGGCGGTGAGGTGATTGATCGACTTCAATCCACTTGGGCATTTAAGTTATTAAGAGAATGAGGCACCACATTGTATGGAACCATTTTGTGAGAATGAGAATGCATACATCAAGCAAGGTCGATGTGATAATTAGGATGGTTTTCATCTTAAAACTCTCTTTGTTTCTATAGTAGAGTTGTACTTTTGAAGTAGAATTAAGTATCACTATTTGGGTGAGAATATCATAGCTAGTGGTCTATAATGTGAATGAAAATTGAGTCTATTGAGTAGATCAACTATATTCTGCAAGTTCCATGCTATGTCAAGTCTCTTGCTTTGTTGTTATCTTTCTCCAGGATTAAGAAGTTTGTTTCATATAAAAGACCAAGACATAAGAATGTTACTGAAATGCAAGAGACTACAAATAACTAGAATATATATGCACTATGAAAATATTGAAGGATAATATGCGACCAAAAGTGCATGAAAATATTCTTGAGCATATATGTGATAATGTGTATTAACTAAATATTATATGTTGTTACATATGCAATGAGTACAACAAGATGTTAATGTGGTTGTCAATTTTTTTCAAAACTAGGAATGGTTGAAGATGTTAATGATGTAGTTCCCTATGATAGTCAACTTTGAGAAAGGATAAAGACAAATGGATGCTTATTAAGAGGTTAATAAGGGAAACCTGTGAGTTCCGAGGAGGCATCAATTTATTAGTTAACATTACAAATCTCATTAGAAACCATGTATGTATAAAATTGGTCATATCAATATTACATGTGCATTGAGGGAAATGGGTAAGAATTTCTTTGGTCATGCTTCCCTATGTTAATTGATATGATTTATGACATTTCAATTCATATATTTGATTTATACCCAAGTAAAGGTATTGTAAAAGTAGGAATCCTTTAAGATGCTAATATTGTTAAAGTCTTTTAATGCATATGCATTATAAAATGTCATGTTGAGATAGCTAAGAGATGGATGGCTTTCTTGAGATATGCATTTCATTGTTAAAAAAGAAAAGAAAAAAAAACCAATACTTCAGATATTAAATTGTAATTCTTTCGCAAAGTATTGGGTGAAAGAAAAAACCAAGTTAAAATATTAAGGTTTGGAAGCCTTAAGGGATCACTTAAAATTTTAGCCTATAATTTGTTGTTGAAGTATAAGGTTGAGATTAAATTGATAATGGGTTTAGTTCCCCCTTCAAGGATTTAAGTAAGAGAAAGAAAAGTGTATATTGCAGGTGAAAAGCTTAGAAGAAGATGAATTAAACAAATAATTGATTTCCTACTAATTGTTGTTTCTTGTTATGATTTAGTTAGTGTTTTACATTTCATATTCAAACTCTTGAAACAATCTTTATAAGTGTTAAGAACATACAAATCAATTGAGACTTTTGGTTTTCTTGTTCCATCATATGATTTCGAGATCCTGATTATCGTGTTTAATGAACTATTAATTGTGTCAGGTTCATGAGATGTGAGATAAAAAGAGAATTATTCTGATATGCATTTTGTGTGATCTATGATTTAAACATATTCATTTCTTAGCAGCTAGCCATACCAATAAACTTATGGCAATAGTTTATGTTTTTTTTATATTGATCCAAAATGGATCTGAACAAGTGAATGGTTGTTAGAATTGACACCTACAAATTAATTTGGCAACTAGTGAAGGTTATAATAACTATGAAGGACAATGCAAATGTAAAAGTCAATAAGCAAAAAGAGAAATAAATAAAAAGAAAACAATAATAATAAGAGAGAAAAGACTAGGAAATGAGAAATGAAAGGTCATATAGGTTTCTCTTTCCATTACCCCAACTCTCTCTATTTATTTTGGTAATCTCACTCTCAAAGAGTCTTTTGAGGAAGGAAATGATGATGCACAAAAATTCATTCACTACATTATAAACTAGAGACTATTGAGATACACAAATCAACCATTCAAAGTTTGGTTTTCCCATTTGAGTTGCCAACATAAACACCATGTCTTTGTGTATGGATTTCTCTATGCTTATGGAGCAATTCCTTTTGTGATATATTGCTCTTAGCTTTATTAATAGATTATGATGATGGATGTCAATCTAATTTCTGATATACCTTAGTTAGAAAACAATTTCAAACTCCACTGATATTAACTGTTGGATATATTTAATTCACAACTTTCCCTGAATTAACTACAACAACTCTAGAATGACCATTGTCCAATCCCTTTTGAATTTTGAGATCAATATCTAGCATTGTTGATCCATTTTTTTTTGTAGGGAGTTGTTAAATTGAGATTTTAAAAATGTTGTGAATGTTGGGAAACTTTTCTTCCTAGAAGCTAGGCATTTGGCTTGTCATGGTTGTGCATTTTCTCTTACCCATAGATTGTATGAGGTTGATTATTCAATGAATAAAGGGCCATATAACTAGATCCTTAGCTTCAAGAAAAATTTATGCAAGCCATATATTGGTGAACATCCTCTTTCGCCCTATCATGTTCTAGACTATTGGTTGGATACAATTTCAAGTTGGTTTAGCAAATTGAGGCCCTATATTTATCCATTCTCTTATAAAGTTACCATTTTCCCCAACATTATACCTCATTTAGAATGGCATTAGAATGTTCTCCTTGAGCTATTGAAGAGGAATTCAAATGTTGGATTGTTGATCTAAATTTGCACATGTGGTTAGCACTATCTTGTTATGTGGTTAGCATTATTAAGCAAGGTAGCACTATTTTATTGTTGGGAATTTGTTAGAGACTCTACATTTAATAAACTTGGCCTAGATAAAGCATAAGTGAAAATGTACCAAATTATACTTAAATTTGTTGTTGGATAGTGGTTCTAGCATAATTACAATCATGCATATTATTAATGCTAGGCTTACACTCTTATCAAACTACAATAGGAGATGTATCTAAAGGTATCCTTTGAAGTTTTCAATGCAAAGCATGTTTCAATTGATTGAGTTAGATACCTTCATTATTAAGCATTAGCAATGGGCACTACAAGCGCTACAAGCCAAAACCTAAATATAGTAGCCAAAGTTGAAAACTTCCATATATCCTACCCCGTTCATGCACAACAAAGTTTTGGTCTCAGCTTTGATAGATTGATTATTTAATCATAGAGGGTGGAGTAACATTGGTGGCTAGCATTAATTGTAACTATTCGGAAATAGAGAAATGGAACAATTGACAGCAAAGTCAATATTTTTTTCCTATTGTTGGTATGGATGTAAAGGAATGCCTTGTATACTTGTTTGGTGATAGAAATCAATGATCTAAAACTTAGAGATTTGAGTGTCATTACATAGCCAACTAGATTTTGTGTCTAGGTTACACCAAAGGAGAAGACATTTCTATTCAAGAACATCGAACTATTAACACAATTGTTATCACAAAAAATTGATCATCTAGCCTTAATTTACTAGATGGATCAAAGTACACCATGTAAGGCCAATTTTACCATAGTAAAATTGCTTTCACTGTGAAAAATTACTTAATAACCCACATTTATTAAGCAATTTATAATTAAATCCATGAAGATGAATTAAATAAATCACTATTCATTTAATTATCTTCTAGGAATAATTAATTAAACCATTGTTTAATTAATATTCCTTGTCATATTTCACCCAGTTATGAGAAATGAACAAATAAATTATTAATTATCTTATTTTTCTCTAGGGATAATTATTATTTATTCCTTGTCAGTTTGACTAAATCCCTTAGGAATAATTAATAAATCATTATTGTTTATATTCCTAACCATATTTCTTGAGGATGGATAAATAAATCATCTAATTTATTTATTTTTCTAAATAAAAGTTAAATATTTTTTCCCTCCTAACCAAATATAATAAATATTTCCAGTGGTTATTTTCTAGAATGGATTAATAAATTTTATTATTGCTCATTATTCCGAGGATAACTCAATATTTTGTTATAAATAGAAGGGTTTTCCATTCATTATTCACTTTTGATTATTTTCATTGTTGCACCCACTGTTGTAACTCTGTTTATTATCACCATTGCACACCATTTTTATTTTCCATTTGAGTTCTCACTGAGCTCAAACAATTTATTTGCTGGGTTTTACACATTATAGAAGAGAGAGACTCTACAAAAGCTTAAGATACTTGAGGATAGCCAAGAACCCATCCCATAGAGGGGGACTGGTAACATTTATTTGTTCCCTTCACAAGTGTTATTTAATAAAATCTATTCTTTGTATATTTGGTTTCCATTGGATTATTGGAGTGACCCGCATTTATTACTATTTCATTTTGTTGTTTAACTATGATTGTGACATAGATCAGGACTTTGACAGGTTTTGTTCCTATCATTTGCTGCAGATCTACAATGTTTAGTAGCCATTTAAATTTTTGAGACTGTTTGTCATCCACAGTTTAGGTGATTTCTTTTCATACACCTTTGAGAAGAAAACAGTGTAATAGTAATGGTGGAAGTAACCATGAACAATGGAGTTTTGTCTCATTGAATTTCCCATTGGCACCATTCATTGACATAAAGTATAATGTTGTGTAGGCGCAATAGAACAATATTAATAAATTAATACTACATCATGCATTATGAACTTAGAATTTGAAGAACACGAAAAGCTTGATGCTAATTGCGAGAGAAACTTGAAATAATGCATGCCTTATATCCATTTTAAAGATTGATCTCTTCATGTAAATATAAGAATAAAGATCCAAAGTTATTTTCGCATAGGATCTGTGTTAGTAAAATTAGTTTCCTATAAGACCCCAATTACATAATATGTTTGTCAACTACATTTATCAAGTTATAGTGATGGAAACTCTAACAATATTGATAAACTATAAATTATGTCAATAACAATCTTTGATTTATT
>APFE030044645.1:534873-557600 GCA_000404065.3 Pinus taeda | reverse complement strand
TCAACGATAAACTACCAGGTTTAAGACGCCGGAACACGTCTCTAACCTAGACCTCTAGAATGTGAGTGTTATGTTTCAATGCGTTGTTAGGTTCATTGAATTCATTTTACGGTTTATCTTTAATTAAGTTTCAGTTTCCGGTCTTACCGTATGTGGTCTCTTGAAATTTCCTAAATGCAACTATATGCGAAAATTGGATCGTTTCATTGAATGAACTCTATCTACGGGAGAGTTGAGAGTTTTATACAAACAAAACGATCACAAAGATTCTAATGCAGTAAATAACAAGAAATGAAAATCTTTTTCTTTTTCTTTTTTAAAAGCAAAAATTAACACAAAATGCTAATTATTAAAAAGCAAAAAATCTTTTTTTTCTTTTCTTTAAAAATAGTATGATGCACTCAAACAGATTTCAAGAGATATACACCAAACAGATAATCCACTCAAAGGAATCTAGAACCAGTTCTGAAACATGAAAAATGACCTATCAAAGCAAAGAAAACACCAAGACCTTCAAAGAACCATGTAATCTAAGTCCCAATGAAGTCAGGCAAGAAATAAACAAGCTAAAATGAGATACTTGCAACATATGATGCAAAACTTGTACAACTACCAGAGGAATGTGGAAAACAACCAATAAACTGACTGGATTAGCAAACCATAAATCCGACAGAAGGCTCGACATGCAAAGCCACGAAGGCTAAGATATAAAATCGATAGAAAAAGGCGAACAACTGAAGGATAAAAAGAATCGATGCGCAATTCACTTGAAACGTGTGCAAATGTAATCCATGCACAAATGAGAATTCTAATTATGCACGTGTGATCTATGCAAGAGAATTCTCAAACACAAGATGATTCTAATGTAATCTAAGAACGAGTCAAGTGCAAATCAAGAAAATTGGGTGAGATTTCCAAAGATAAAAAAATAAGAACACTCAAAGGCGATTAACACTCATACTCAAAGGCAAAAAAAAAAGCAAAAAGATGCAAAATGGTGAAGAGACTGAGGCAAACCTTCAAGTAATGATCAAAGGAAATCAAACTAAGAATTGCTCAAAAGAGAGACTCAAAACCAGTCAAATAAGGGTCCAACAAACTTCCAGAAGCTGCAAGAGATGAAAAAAGACACAAATCCAAGCTTTGAAGGCTGACAAACATGCTAATTAAAAAAATTAACAAGTCTGGCGCGACTGTCAGACCGCAACTCGTGATATAAAGAGATTGGCGTGGGTTGTTTGATAGCAAGAGGCGCCAACCAGCACGACTGTCAGGGAAAAAACCGCGCTAATCAAGTTTTCCAGGCAAAAAAAAAACAAGTAGTCCCAGGCTTGGTTTACAGTATCTAGAAAGGCTAGCAAGCAAGAGATAACAAGAACTTCAACCCAGAAAGCTATTCAAGCTTGTAAACAAGAGAAAAATTGACATGCAAGGCAAGGATGAAATTGTTCAGATTGTAAAATAAACGGGAGATTGACTGAAGTGGCATTGATCTACTTCACTACTGCATAGCAGTAGTGTTTCGAAGGCTATCTGGCTGCGCTTCAGGCTCCGCCTATAGTTTACAAATCAAACAACACAAAAACAAACAACAAGCAGTTCCCCAACGGAGTCGCCAAATTGTTGAACTGGTCAATCCCCTCTACGGAGAGAGGCGATCCCACTAGCCCAACACGGGTCTAGCAACAATCACACCACGATACACGCAGGCTCCTAATTGCATAAATCAGAGATCGATCATGATGATCTACCTGGAATCCAACGCTAGTAATTGAAGAAGACAAGCATAAACGGACACCTGCACACGCAAAGAACGATACAAACACAAGCGTAAAATCCAGTATATGCAATTATATATCAGTCAGACAAGATATAACTCAAATACCATTAGAAGACACATGAGTGGAACCATAATGATAGTCGTTCATTAATCAGTAAAAATAGAGAAAGATTACAACCAAAGGTCCTGACGTTGAACCTCCTCTAACTGGGCCAGCAGCTAAATACACCTTCCAAAATGACCTCTTCTCTCTCAATATTTTGGCAGCATAACTCCTCTATAACTCTCAATTCTCACTATCAATCCAGCATAAACTCAACACTCACAATAGCTCTAGCAAAACTAGTTGGTTTAATGCAAGGGGACAGTCATTTATAGATGGAGGAGGGAATATGCATTGTATCAAGACACCTACTGAAGATTTAGCATTATCCCAATAGCCACTGAACTTGGTTGTCATGGATAAAAAGATGACACTCGACCACTTCCATGAGATTTTCCCTCAGAGAACTCCATGAACAAAGAGGAAAAAACATATGAGTGCGCGCTGGCTAAAAATCATGACCAAATTTAGGTGGCGCGGGCTTTGCTCTATGACAGAGCGTCCATGGACACGCCCTCTTTTGAGGAACTGAGTCATTGGCGCGGGTAAGACACTGTGGACCTGCGCTAATGGAAAAAGGGCACTTTTTAGGGCTAATCTGCAAAAGGTGTCTTCAGGGAGTTTGAAGTTCATACTCAGGAGAATCCAATGCAAGTGTTTTAAGTTGCTGTCACTGGTCAACACGTCCAGAAATGTGGTCCTCAATGTGCGAAAGCAAGGTAACAGGACGGTGAACCAACAGTGACAAATCACTGCGTAAAGCAAGAGCACAACCATATTTAATCCCACCCCTTTCAGGCTACTAACCGTGGGCCTGTCGGCCTCATTTTCTATAGTAAGTGCCCCATCTAGTAGCATTATCGCGTTGGTCACCCTTGTGCACAACATCTCCGCAGTAGCTGAAGTGTCGATTGCGAGGCTAGTGGAAACTGTACTAGCCTATGGAGTGCAAGCCTACAACTCCTGCAGCTCTGTCTAGAGAGCCCCTAATACCAATTGTTACTTCTCTTCGAATTTTTGGAGGGCCTCCGTGGTGACATCCCTCATCACTTCTCCAATATCATGCAAATCCCCCTCAGTGAGGGTGTTTGGGTCGAAGGATGTCTTTGAAGCCTTGGTTTTTTTCCATGGCACTACCTTCTCTTGCGGTCACTGACGCTTGATTTGGGTGGATGTCATCTGTGGGTCCGCACCAACTTGTTATGTTGGCTCCTCTATTTCTAGCTCAACCCTGGGTGAAGGTGACTTCTGTCATTTGCGCTCTTCTCCTCCTGTCTCCTACTTTTTTGCCAATTTCGCGACATCACATGCTACCTGGGTCTTAGCCTCCACTTCCTCTTTCCTACACTTTTCATCCAACTATGCCATTCTGAGTTTTGTTTCTTCCTTCTTACGCTATGCTACGGACTTGTCCATTTCCACCGCGGATCTTGTTGTAGTGTGCCACTTCGACGACCAAGACTCGAGGACTGTAAAGATAACATCATATGTTGCCAGATAAGATAAGATATGCCATGTCTTCATGGGGTCCTTCCGCACCCTGATAAAGACATGGTGGAAATCCACTTTGAACTTTGTAAAACTCTGCAAACTAGCGTATACTGTGGGCGAAAACCACAGCTTATGATTGATCCCCATCCAGATACTCATTTCCATCAAGATCCAAATTTTTTTTCTTTATTTTACATGTTGTGCATCCTTGGTCGCCCACAACAAAGCATACCTTGCTGCCTCTGGAAGGTCCACCATGACCGAAGGGAATCGGCTATCTTCTGGCAATTCCCATGCCACCAGCACAATCAAGAGCAAGATCAATGTGTAGTGGAATGTCTTTCTCTGCTCTTGTGCCTCGCAACAGTTCGCAAGGAACTCACCGCATAAATAATTTGCCTAGTTGAACTGGACTCCCTTAGTGCATTAGGCTAGTAATGCAATCACAAGTGCAGGCACCTCATCCATGCGGCACTTCCACATCACCTTACCTACTAATATTTGTGGTGCTACCTTGACTGCAGGGTTGTTAATGCTGGAGATGGCATATCCCCACTTCTTCTTCACCAACTTGAATTTCTTCTTCATAGCTTCTGCGAGGACCAACTCACCACCTTTTCCTTATGGTATATTGGTTGGATCCCCCCTTGAGTAAGGCATCCATGTGATCCGATGGATCAAGTGGTCTGTGATGGGAATGGGCTCCTCCAGCCACAAACACCCATCATGCACCAAGCATAGCAGCTGCCTGATGACGAAGACGGTCACTGGGGCACGGTGGTAATGTGGTACCTAGAGCAGGTTGAGTAGCCAGACTTTCTCTACACCTTTGAGCCATGTCCACTAGTCTAATTCGATCATTCCAGTAGTCGTGTCAATCCGTCGGTGCATTAGCTGCTCAGTTTCTAAATGCAGGAAATTCTTGTGATCTGCGAGGTCCCAATCTTCGAACTTTAGTACAGGAACCTGCCCTAAGTGTGGCCCCTCAAAAATAATTTCATCTGAGAGCAACGGAGTTTGCAGGGAGCACTTGCTCTCATCTATGTCCTTTGGAACTTTGGCTTTGCCCTTGCACGGAGGAACATATTCTGGTAACCTGGTAATAGGGTCCACACCTTGGGTTTCAACTTCCATTTCCAATTCCTCCCCATCTGCCAAGATTTCTTTAGATTCTTCCTCGTTTTCCTCCAGATTAATGGGTTTCCCCTTTTCCTGCAAAGTGAGTTTGGTCCTATGTGGGTTTCTTGGTGAGATGTTTACTGGTAGCATAGTCTTCTTATCCTTCTTTGGTCTTGGTGTTCTAGGTGATTTAGGGACTTTGACTACCACTTCGGCACTCTCTGGGGCAACTTCTACTACCTCAATTTCTTGTGCAGCTTCCTCGAGTGTCGACATCATTCTATTCAGGAGATCCTATGTCTCCTTCGCAAACTCTCAAATGTTGAAATTGCTCTCAAAGCCTCAAAATTCACATGGTTCATACACACTTGATAGCACAACAACTAAATTTTCAAAATTCCAAGTGTTTTTCGTTGGACAGCCACCTGTGATTTATTGGGCCTTTTGAATTCAAATCCGACCGTTCCCCCCACATTCGGCCCATTAATGCTAGATTGGCAATAGATTTTCAAAAATCTAATCCATAAATTTCACCTTAAATGGTTGTCGCCCACTCCATTGGCCACAATCCAACCATCAAATCATGAACAGTGACTTTAACGGTCACTTTCTGGTGGACCTATGCGCTATTTCCACGAGTAGCACAGCTGCCTTCGCATTGTCGCAGACCCTATGACACTTCCCTGCTTCGCACAGTCCTAAAAGCGTGCAGGTCCCCAACCCAGGCAGTGTAGTTTATAGCACCGTGCCACCTTTCAGCTACTTGGAGCGCTAAGAACATGCTTCTTTTGAATAGTCAGATGGTTGGGCCACCTGTGTATGGCTTCAATCAACTTCCATTCACCTTTCCTGGGAAGGGATCTCCATTCAACTTAATCAACTGGACCGCGCCACCATCGGTAATCACCTTAATAACATAGGGCCCCAGCCAATGCATTCTAAATTTCCCTAGAAATTTATCAAACTTACTGTCATACAATAGCACCAAGTCATTCACGTTAAAGGTACGCAACTTAATATGTCAGTCATGCCACGCTTTTTCGCACTACTTTTGGACTTGTTGATGAAATCCAACCAAAAATCTATTTCCTTCAAGCTCATCTAACTGTGAAAGCCTCTCTTCCAAGGCTCCAAGATCTGTCATACCTATGAGCACTACTATGTGCAAACTAGGCACAATGTATTCCATAGACATTACGGCTTCCACACCATAGACAAGCCTAACAGGGTTTTATCCCGTCAGCTTTTTGCATGTTGTTTGATAAGCCCACAATACTGCAGGTATGTGTAGGTCCCAATCACTTCACTGAGAATTGAAAACCTTGTTCAATGCATTTTCAAGCACTTTGTTGAATGCCTCCACTGTCCCATTAGCCTGTGGGTGATAAACTATGCTCTTCTGGAGATGTATCTAAAATTCCTCCATTTGTGCACTGATCGTCTCATTCAGGAAGGGCGTACCATGATCCCTCGTCAAGATCCTTGGACATCCAAATCACATCAATACATGCTCAAATAGGAACTTCGAGGTCGTCACGCCCATGCAATCCTTCACTGGCTATGCTTCTGCCCAACGAGTCAAATACTCCATCGCAGTGATAATGTACCTCGCCCCTGTCTTCCCTTGTGGCTGAATGGGTCCTACAAAATCTATTGCCCACTTCTCAAAAGGTTGCAACGTCATTTGTGGATTCCAAGGAAATTCATCCCTCTACAATGGCCTACCTATTCTTTGACATACATCACACACCTTGCAATATGCTTTTGAATCTTGATGAAGGGTTGGCCACCACAACCCGGCACGTAGAATCTTCTGCATGGTTTCTCTCCCTGCATAATTTGCTCCCATGGCACTCCCATGAGCATCCACGAGGATGCTGCTTCGTTCAAACTCAGGTGCATACCGTCACAATATCTCATCAGTCCTCATCTTGTATATATGCCCAAAAATGACAGACAAATCTGCCACGCACATTACTAATTCCTTCTTTTGTTGGATAGAGTATCCCTGTTGTTATGAAGTGTATTATATCCTCAAAATGATCATCCATGACATGCACTACAAATAGTTGCGTGTTAGGCAATCCTTCTTCTGAGTTAGTAGTTTCCTCCCCTATTTTGATGCATGACAGATGGTCCGGTCCTGTGTTCAATCATTCAGGATTCACAACAACTTCAAAATCAAACTCTTGGAACAATAAGAGCCATCTACAGATTTGCCCCCCAACACAAGCTTATTGACCAGGTACTTTAGGACAAAGTGAATATACATCTTAAAGTAGCCTCCTAGTAAGTAGTGTCAATACTTCTAGAGTGCATACACCATAGCTGGCCCCTCGCTTTCAATGGTAGCGAAGTTCTTTTTTGCTTTGGATAACTTGTGGCTTACAAACACAATAGGGTGGTCCAAGCCTTCTCCACCATCCTGTGTTAGTATTGCCTCTAGCACTATACATGATGCATCAACATGTACATGAAACTCTTTCTTCCAATCCGAGAAGGCTAGAATCGACACGATAACCATCTTTTCTTTCAATATATCCAATCTTTTCTTACAGTCATCGTTCCAGTAGAACGTGACATCCTTCTTCAACAATTTTTCCATCGGCGCGGTGATCTAGGCATAGCTTTTGATAAAATTTCTATAATATCCCATATGTCTCAAAGTAGCGTGCAGTTGTTTCACACTCCTTTGTGCTTCCAAGTTCAATATCACAACGATCTTTGCAGGTTCTACCATTAGTCCTTGTATGCAAACCAGATGCCCCAATAAGTTCCCAAAAGGAATACAGAACATACACTTCTTGAGATTGAGCACGATCTGGTATCTTCGACAAGTATCCAGCATCAAGCGCAAGCTCGCTACATGAAACTTAACCAACCCAAATATAGTCTAGTCATCAAAATATACCTCCAAGAACTTATGAATAAATTCCTTGAATTCTGCAACAACCATGCACGAGAATATTGCAGGCACATTCTTCAATCCAAACGACATTACAGTATATTTAAAGCAATCCCACTCAGTCATGAAGGTTGTCTTTCTCCTATCCTCCGGTGTGATTTTTGATTTGGTGGTACCCAAAGAACCCATCAGTGAAGGAATATGTTTATTGGCCACCTACATTGTCCAACAATTCATCCATGAACAGAGTCGGGAAAGGATCATGCACACAAGCGTCATTCAGTTTTCTGAGATCCACACATATCCTTATCTCATTCTTTTTCTTCTTCTCTTGCACCGCCATTGGGCTTACCCAATCAAAATCTTCAATAGGCTCAATGATGCCTACTGCTATCATTTTTTCTAGCTCTAAATGGACCTTCTCCTTATATTTCGGATTTAGGCGGTAAGGCCTCTGCATAAGTGGCTTTGTGTCAGGTTCTAACGTGATCTTCATCACTACTAGATCTCCTATTATTCCTTTCAAATCCGTAAACTTGGTAGGGAATAAGTAGTGATATCCATGGATTAATTCAGTGACCTTATCCACCATTACATCGTCCCAGTAGTCTTTGATCTTCACGAATTTGGGTTTTGCCTCCATACCAATGTTCACTTGTTTTGTTTTCACCGGTACAGTGATATCAAAGTTCTCAATCTACGGTCCTTGAACCTCGCGGTGGCCTTCTGTTTCTGGAATGTTAATCTTTTGCGGATCCTTGTCCTCCTCTTCAGCAGTTACATTATAGCATTCCAGTGCATCACTCAGCTAAGTAGCCCATTCAAGCTTAATCAAGTCTAAAGGATCTTGTGGTATCCTAAAGATGGTTGCTTTCACCTCTTGTAGCACTTCATCAATACTGTCAAACCCGTCCTCAAAACTAAATGTCATCATGAATCCTTCACGCAAGATATCCCATTCACCTGTCCCATGGAAGAGCTCTGTTTCTATATACCAATTCATTGGGATAACATCTAGGGTATGACAGAACAGGTGCACCCACTCAGGTTGGGGCTTTTCTCCATAAGCCTGTGTCCATTTGGCCAGATGTGTGTGCGGATCATTCTGCCCATCGTACTTGTCTATCAGTCACATCTTAGGCTCTCCAAACCATGTTCTCATGATCCTCCTACATTCACGCCAATCATCAAAGCTTCCCTTATGTGTACCCCACCATCTTGCGAGCATAGCGCGCAAATCCCAATCCAAGGCCTAGAAGCGTTGCTTTTCTGGAAACACCCTTTCCAATGCATCCAAAAAGATATCTACCTCATTTAGACCATCATAAATAGGAATATATCTTACCTCTGACAACACACAACGTAGAAACCGTGTCATCATGTTGCAATTCAGCGTAGTTATCTCATGTAATCGATTCTGCCAATGTTCTATTTCTTTGTCAGAGTCTGAAGTGCAGGAACTCTCGCAATCCCACGTAATCCGTCCATCTGCGGTGGGATTCACCCAATCTTCGTCTCACGTTGTTATTGTCCAGATCATCATCACTCTCATAATCATGCACTGGTAACGTATAGCGTGATCCTTCAGCAGGATCCAGGGGTATTATTACGCGTAGTGATTTCTTCTCAAAGATCATCTTTCACTTCTTCAGATTAATTACCCCGTTCATATCAGTAGCCTAGTCGATTCCCAAGAGCGTAGGGTAGGGATTTCTATAATCCACTATCTCAATTACTTCAAACTTTGTCAGCGCACTCGCTCCCTTAATATCCACGGTCACACCCTACAGCTGCCCCATGGGTATGATTTTCTGCTGATTTTCCATCCTTAGCTAAATCAGGGACCATTTTAGTGCAAGTCTCTCCATTCACTCCCAAGTCTGCTTTGGTAAGAAATTCGCATCTGACCCTAGGTCCAAAATGACCTAACCCATTTCAAACTCTCCTATTTGTGCGGTCAGTCTCATCTCTCGTCCCATCCTTGTTTTATGCTTTCCAATCTTTCATACCACGCGGCTCACCTGGTGTGGTTCCAACACATCTATTGATGAGTTCTTGTAGCCCTTATAGGCTTACTGTCACACAGTAACTTCATACAGGTTTCTAGGAAGGTTGTGAGCATAGAGGGGTCCATCTCCGGCTCAAGCTTATCCTTGCTTCCTAAAGTGGAGGCCTCATTGAAGCTCTTCTTAGCTTCCATGAAGGCTTCCCAAGCACACTCCAAATCAAACTCAGCCTCTTTTGTTGAGGCCTTGCGAACCCATGTACTTACTGTCTTCCAGTTGTTTCCCCTTATCATCTCTCGTTGCAATTCCACTCCGGAGCACTATATTTACATTCGGATCTTCCTCGCATGGCTCAAACCTCATCATCTACAGGTTTTGAGTTAGGGGAGGTGGTAGCACCCCTTTGTCACTTATCCTAGCTATCAATGTGGGAGAATATTTTGTTTCATGATCAAATAGCATGCAATACTTGCACGACGAATGCGTTGGATTAGTGCAATCACGGGCATAGTGTCCTGGTCCTCCGCAATTGTAGCAAATCAATTGTCCTCAACCTATACCAGGTCCTCCTCCACCTCAGCCTCGTCTGTGCCCCTGAAATCTTGTCCATGCCATCCCTTCATTCTGGTAAAGGGGTCGCGTTTTGGCCTAAACCCTATAGGTGGGAGTTCTATTCATCATCAATTCATAGCTCTTGCAAGTAGACTCATCATGTCCTACCGACCTACAAAAGTTGCAGAACAATTTTTGTGGTTCTTGTACATACTTTTGTAGCAAGTGGCAGTTATCCGTGGCATGTTTTTTGGATACCTGACAGATACCACACCATAATGCAAGCCCCACATTAAGTCCTGCTTGAGCCTCTGGCCATAAAGGCATTGGTCCTCCTCATGCAATGTAGTTTGCAAATACCAGGAAATGGTCTTTGTCATGACCCTGACTCTTGCATTTCAAGCACCAAACCTCCTCGCATATCTTTGGCCGAACCGACCTGTCCTGCTTCATGCTTTACATCTCAAGGCACATATTCTTCAGCTATGCATGGATCTAATGGACTCCTAGATTAGGATCCTGCATCAGAGTTTCATGTAGTCTCATGGAAATCTCCAAGGCCTCTACATGAGCTATTATCTTCTGCTGCGATAGCGCACTCCTTAAGTGTGGTAGTAGCGAAGCCACAAACCACTCACGATGTTGTCCATCTGTCAAGTTCATGTTGGCTTCACGGATCGTACATTTCAACCTTTGATCTAGTTCCCAAGGCATCTTGCCTGATTGCATCGCGATCTCTTTGACTCCCACAATTGACTGCACTTTAGATTTAGGCCTGCTAAATTCCCTATTTAGTGCTGCTTGGATGTCTGCTACTCCAACATTCGGGTTATCGTTAGAGTACTTAATATACCAAGTTAGCGCGCTATCTTGGAGAGCACTAACCAGCGTCGCTTTCTCTATATGATCCTCTGTAACACCTTGAGCTTCCCATACAACCCTCACAACGAACCAGAATTAGTTTGGGTCCTCATTTCCCAAGCCCTTGAACAAAGGCAACTTTATTGTATTTTCCATACTAAACTACGTTGGAGGTGGAGGTGATATAGGTGAATTTGGAGGTAATGGTGGTGAAGTCGAAGGTAGCATGGGCGAAAGTGGTATTTGCGGGAATCCTTGTCTTATTAACTAAATAGCGCTTTACGGAGAAACCTTCGCTATCACTTTTCCATCCCTTCGCGCAGGTGAAATCAAGGGGCTATACTCCGAACCCTTATTTCCTTCGTTCCTATAAGTTTTTCCGCTTCACGTAGTCCCAAACATCAAGGTAGCTACATAACCCGTTTTTCGCACAACAACATTTTAATCCAAGTATTCAAAGATTTTACGTACTTACCTCGCGGTCCTTTGAAAAAGCATCATTCCGCTTCGCTACAGCTGACTGAGGTGTCGACCACGAATTTAGTCACAAATCCTCCTATGACGCGATCGAGCTAATGATCGACAACACAGGCGATCTTATCCTCCGATGCTTCCAACCTTCGCACTGGCTCTGGGGTCCACACAATAGGACCGTCAAGTTTCCACCTTCCTTGGTTATCTACTAGCTTTGCAATCCACTCATATAGCTCAATAGGGAAAGAATAGAAAAAGATCTCATGGATCTCTATATATAGGTACCGGTTCAACCATTGTTCCTTTGTCAATCGCAGGTTTCTATTCTCCTATGCTGCGAATTCATGGATTTTTCTGTCCAACTAGTCTCCAATCTCCTTCTTAGTTAGATTCCAGTGATACGACATCACACATCTCTCATTCAGATTCTGGTCTTGGCAACGGAACCATTTGTTGGCTTGAGGGGGCCTGACCTAGGTTCAACATTAATTAGCCAAACAAATCCCTACACTACTGGCCCTTTCTACATCAGCCCATAGAGTGTTGACCGAAGTCTCACCCGAAGCAGTATGGGGGGATGCTAGAACCAAGTTTCTGCACCCTTGAGATGGTTGTGATGTGGTTTTATATCTTCTATCCCTGTCATCACGCAGGAGATATCGCTATATGGCTTGTAAGACAAACCCTCTGTTACAACTTTCAATATCTTCGCGAAAGTACACGATCAACCTTCATGCAGCTTTAACCTATGACTCAAGTACTTTCGCATTGTTATAGCAGCATGCCGTGCATATTCTTCTATTATCCTAAGTGATTCACTTATCTTGTCAAATACTTAATGTTATCACTGCATAAATAGATGTTCTTACTTACGTTCACTTAACCAACACATTTACACACATTCAGGCATCATATAAGAATTATAAGTGAAATTCATACCCAACATAACAAGATGCATAAACAAGAAATAAAGACATAGAAATTGTAGAATACTTCTCTTTATTGATAATTCCAGATGGTTACAGACTCAACCCACCCTATGCACTCAACTGCAAGGGTTCACGCACGTAGTTGTGGACTTCTACCCTAGGCCTCTACGCACTCAGAGCCTTTACCTACGGTACCACCCAAGATTTAGACTTCTTGCTCTAGAGCTATGACTTTCTTCCATGTTCAATCCTTCGTTATTCTAACTACTTAGAGCTTAGCTCTTTTTATACAATCCCATGCTCCACGGACCATGGGTAGATCTTTTATGGCCGACATTACATCTCCAAAATAAGGGCAGACAACCCTATGACTCTTTAACACCTACGCGCTCTGCGACCACAAAATATGGAGTCTTTACACTTGGATTACAAAATTTGACCAAAATATGGGCTTTTAGCCCCAAAACGACCCTTGGGGGATCTCACACCCAACATAAATCCCTAGCCTCAAGCTCAACCCTTGACCCTATGATCTGCACAATGGCCCAACCTCCGTAGTCTCCTAGAATTGCGCAATGGGCTGATTCAATGTCCATCCCCTCAGCCTGTCGCACTGACCATCAAAATTGTGCAATTTCCTCCCTCAGCCCAACCTGGACTATGAATTGCGCAACTTCAAGGATCAAGGTTCACCCCTAAGTTCTTGAACTATGCAATTGTGTAGTCACTGAGCCCCTCTCCCAGCTTGTCACCCAGTTCTAGCTCAATCAATGGATCAATATGCACTATCTTAAACTACGGGTTTTTGTCAAAATGATGTCATCTCATCATGAGTGCATTGTAGATGCAAGTACCTTATCATGCCATGGAAAGGAGATGAAGAAGGATATGAAGAAGGGAAACATGCTGAAAGACCTCTTTGTAGTTGAGTATGCAAGCTGATCAACCGAGAGAAAGCAAAGGGGCACCAATTTTCGAACACAGGTCAAGACTTGAGATCATTGAAGACTCCTTACTATCAAGTCATACAGAGGTGGATATAAGAACACTCTTAAGCAAACGAATAGCAAGGAGCAACAAGAGTGGCTTGACATTTCCATGTCATCAAGAAGTCCATGTCAGGAGTGTCATGTCATGAGTTGTCACATGCCACACCATGTTGTGGGTGATGTAAATTATGTTCTAAAAATGTATTGTAAAGTTGAAGTCCGAAGGACATGTATGGAATATGAAGAGTCATGTAAAGTTGAAAATTCATAGGAAGTAAAATAGTCATGACGGTAGATAAAGAGTCATAAGGAAGGTGAATCATCACCTCCTCATTGGTTATATATACACCCTCATTGTATGAGCAAAGGACTTTTTCACCTTGGCTCTTCCCGCAAAGCATTAGAGAGACAAGCTAGTTCTTTTGAGGAGCAAGGAGTGGATCTAATGCTCCACTATTGAGTTAGTGGTGTTCATTGTATACATGTGTCTTTGAACTTTTACTTAATATCAGAAGCTTTATGGGTAGCATGTTCTTCATGCATAGATTATGGATATTTGTAAGACTATTTTGTGAATGTTTGTAATTCATGTTTGCTTTCATCTGTGCTAAAGTAGTTGAACTATTTTGATTGTTTTGGTACTTATCATATTGATAATGTGTTGTAATTTTTATTATTATTTTCGCATCCTCGTGGACTATTCCACTAGATAATATAGAGGTCTTCCTTGTCACAATAGTTACAATGACCGTCACATCTTTGTGGACTATTTTTCTTAATGTTGAATGGATTCTTCTTGTTTATGTATGTCTCTACTAGGGTGGTACTATTACCTCTCTCTTAGAGGCTCACTTCTCCTCCCCTCCATAGTAAAAGAACTTTGACACACATACAACCAAACAATCACCAAGCACACCCCCTTCCTTTTCGAAGGCACATTTGCTTTCCTCTCTCTCTTTTTGACAGTTAGAGCCAAGGCATATCTTTAAGACAACCATCAACCTTTCCATATTTTGGATGGGGCTCTTATCCCAAACAGTGTGAGGTCTAATTGGGACCACATATCAGGGAGACCCCTTGAATGTTGGCAAATCAAATGTCGTCAACAACTGAACATGAAACTAACTATGTTGTGTAACATATACAAGTGGGCTCTAAAATGATATTTCTAGATGCTTCAGAGTGTAGGATAAGGTATGAGAAAAGCAACCTCAAAAGTTCAAAGATATATCAACATAGTACAAGGCTTGTTACTAGTATGTTATAAAGGAGCTTCATGTCATAGTGCATGAACTACAAGTCCTCAAATTTGAATATAATATGTTTTAGTTTGTTTTTTGTGGATTTTAGCCACAATTTTGTAAAAAGCTAAATTTTGTAATTAGAAAACTGAAACAAGTCAAAAGAACATGTAGAAGTTAAAAGCCACCAATAATTCCAAAGGCCACATGGAAGCCAAAGAGTCCCGAGAGAACTCAAGAGTCACGTGGAAGGTGAAAGTACACCTCATTTATTATATATTGACCCTCATAGCTCAAGCAAAAGGAGTTAAGCCTTGGATTCTCTTGCTAGCATATGAGAGAGAGATTTTTCTTTTGAGAAGCATGTTGTGGCTTCCACGTACCACTATTGGAACAAGTGAAATGTCTTTGTAATGGTGCATCTTAATACTTCAATATAATTATCACATGCTCATTGAGTTGGACATCCTTTTCTCGCATGTATGAAAACTTATTGTAAGACTTCTCTTATAATGGTCATGGTATGTGCTTGTTTTTACATGTATTAAAGGGAATGAACTATTTCATTATCTTTAGTACAAACCTTCATGGAAATGTATGTCATTTTATGCTTTCATGATCATGCTTGATTGAAAACTATTTTCAAATTAAGTAATCATTCTTTCTTTACATGTGCCTTTGTTAGAAGCATGCTAATACTCTTCTTATAAAGGCTCATGTTGTTTACTTTCTTTGTCGAAATAATTTTATGCACATTATATTTTTGCATTTTACAAAACTAACGTACTTGCAAATACTTAAAAGGAAATTAGATATAACTAATTCCAAAATAAATTTCAACATTTTATCCTAACTATTATTATAAATATTTAATAAATAATTGATGAAATTTATATATCTAATTCCCCTTTAAGTATTATGGTACATAATTCCCCTTAAATATGTAATATTAAGAAAATAAATTTAATTAAAAAAATAATCATAAAAGAAAGATAATAAACGCTATGAAACTCTAAAATATATGGAAAATTTTAATCATGAAAACTTTTCATGAATAAAAACTTAATCTGAAAATCATAAAAAAACTATTCATATACATAAACTTAACTTGAAAACTCTAAACTCTAAAATGCATAGAAAAAATCTTCATGATGCATAAAAATTTAATCCAAAAAATTATGAATACTATTCATACATGGAAACTTTGAAAATTGAATATGACAGAAAAAAACTATTATAAACCTCTAAAATAGTTGCCATGAACAAAATGAAAAAACTAATCATCAGATTAGAAATGTAGAATTCATAAACATAAATTTATCTTAATAAAGAGACTTGTATAATTGTATTTTTTTTAATAAGAAAAAACTGGAAGGGAATGTAGCAAGAAAACTATATAGAATACTTTGAACATATAGAAATCATATCAAGAAGTTATAAAATATTCACATGATGTACCTGAGTGAGTTAATAGGATGGCTATATGGTTTCGGTAAAGTAAATTTAAATTAATTAAAAAAAAAAAAAAAATAGAGCAAAGATTTTATAGAGTTCTTAGAAGAAAAAATGAAATAAGTTGAAAAAGCGATGTTATATATACTATTATAATACAATAAAAGAATAACAATATAAAAATTATTAAAAATAATCCGAAGATATGAGATTTAAAAAAATAGATTCCAGAAAAGAGTGGCATTGGACCAAAAGATGGATGACGTAAAACATTTATAATAAAAATAAATTAAAAACAATAAAAAGTTTACAGCCGCTTTTATTTTTTAGGACTGCCAAGGATCGATCTGGTCGATTGTAAAAGTCTGGCCAAACAGTTTATAAATAAATATGTTTCCTGCCCCACCATTTTTCTTTCAAAACATTTACTAACAGACAAACAGCGCAGAGAAGCAGCAACGAATAGATTATCTATCAAATCAGTTGGGTTGCGACCATGGATTATCCATGGAATTACTGAGACATCTGATTGCATAAACTCAGCACGATTTGTATTCTTATTTCTATGGTTCAGTCCTTTTAATCCCAAACTAGCCCACAGAAAATCTATTCAGCCCACAGGAATACAACGGTAGGTAAGATATATATTTATTAAAAAGTGTGAAACAGTTATATTCTTTCTGTACGTGCATGTTGTCTTCATGTCTGCCCGGGTGGAGGCAGTGTGAGATCCATTCATTCTTCCATGAATATGAATATTCATGAATAATAACCCCTTATCCCAGTTGTTATTTGTTCTTGGAGTCTTTCTTCTTATATTATTTTAATAGGATTGGTTTATAATTTGGTAAAGATGGGTTGTAATCAGGGTGGATTTTCTATAATTTTAATGGTGTTTTTTTAAGTATTAGTAGTCAATTTCTTCAGGTGTAAATGTTTTGTATAGTTATTTAATTTTTTTTTTTAGTTTTTTCATAAATTTTATTTTGGTGGACATGAGAAGATTTTCAATTCAAATTTGATGACAGTTTTACACATCATATTGGGTTGTTGAGCATCATATTGGGCCATAGAATAAACCTCTAAGCTCAACAACAAAAATCACAATTTGACCAAAAATTATTTTGCAAATTTGATCGAAATTTGTTTCCCCTCATTCTTACTTTAATTACCAAATTCCATCCGATAAAAAAAAATACAATTCAATTCCTTTATCTAGAACTTCTATTGGTTTCACAGCACAAGTAACATGAATGACCAAAAATATGGTTCATATTTGCTTGTAAGAAATGTCAACTAATTGTGAGAGGGGAAAATTCATATTTGAGTGTCAACTAATTGCAATTCAATTCCTTTATCTAATACTTCAATTGGTTACACAGCATAAGTAACATGAATGACCAAAAATATGGTTTATATTTGCCTATAGGAAATGTCAAGTAATTCTGAGAGGGGAAAATTCTTATTTGAGTGTCAACTAATTGTGAGAGGGAAAATTCTTATTTGAGTTTTGTATTGAAGGGTTTAAGACGCTGAAAAAAAATAAAAAAAAAATACAATTCAATTCAATTCCTATATCTAATACTTTGATTGGTTTCACACCATAAGTAGCATGAATGACCAAAAATATGGTTCATATTTGCCTGTAGGAAATGTCAACTAATTGTGGGGGGTAATTTCCTATTTGAATGTCAACTAATTGTGAAAGGGAAAATTCTTATCTGAGTGTTGCATTGAATGGTTTAAAAAATTGAAAAAGCAAAAAAATAAAAAAATGCAATTCAATTCTTATATCTAATACTTCCATTGGTTTCACAGCATAAGTAGCATGAATGACCAAAAATATGGTTCATATTTGCCTATAGGAAATGTCAACTAATTGTGAGAGGGGAAAATTCCTATTTGAGTGTCAACTCATTGTGAGAGGGAAAATTCTTATTTGGGTGTTGCATTGAAGGGTTTAAGAAGCTGAAAAAACAAGAAAATAAAGAATTTGAGCTTGAATAGTGAAGGTTAGTAATTTTTAAATATGTTTATATTAGTGATGAATTTAATATAAATAATTTTTTAATATTTAATTTTTAAATATGTATTAATATAAAATGATTTTATATAAATTTGAATTAGGGAGAGATTTTTATATAAATTTTGTAAAAAGAAAATATTTGAAGAACAAAAGATGGAGTTCTTTAATAAATTGTAATTTTAAAATTGTCTATATTAATTAAAATTATTAGAAACATTTAAAATTTGAAGAAAAATATAATATATATATATAGATATAAAATAAATTTAAAAAATTGAAAATTTTTCATTTGAATTTTCATCCTATTTTATTAGATCAGAATAGAATTTGAACTTAGTAACAACTCCAAAACTTATAATAGTTATTCAAAACCAGTAACAGCATGAAGTATTCCTACTGTTTGAACTGATTTGATGATTGCAAATTCTGTTTTCTGGCCTCCTATCATCGCTGGTTTTTGCTGTGGGGAAATTGACAAATATGGGCATTATATATGTCATCACGTGGAGACGGTTGAAAAGGAGGAAAAAAGACAACCACCTTTCTCGTGATACATTCCCTTGCTGTTTTGTCCAGACACTTGCGTTCATAATTGATATTATAAGGCTCATTACAGAATTTTTTTCCATAACAATGTAGCTAATCTATAGATCTCCGTCTGCGGATCAAAGTTTACTTAATGCAGGCACTCTTTAATATTCATTAAGATAAAGTATATTCATTATAATAGTTGAGGAAATCCATCACGTCACTTATTTGTGGATCACATTAGAGCTCTGATGGCCAAGAGACTTTCAACCTATGAAAATGTTTCTGAGTATGGAACAACCTTTCATGCACTTGCAGCTTTCAATGTTGATTTCTTGAAAAGGGTCATGAGAGAATCCTACTGTTTTTCCATAGTAGAGAATCCTACTGTTACGATTCAAATGTTTATTGTACTTATCTGCGCACGCAGAGAATGGAGGGCCATCAAAAAAACACAGTAAAAGTGCGTTGTACTTGTCTGCATACAAAGAAGAAGGGCACACTTGAAAAAAAACACAGTACACATACCAGACATGCTTTTCTTTTCCGCCATGGCTAAGTGCATTGTACTTGTCTGCATAACAAGAAGTAGCGCAGTATTTGTGAAAAAAAGGCTCTGTAGATATATGAGGCATGCTGCTTCTCTATGGATTTTTTGTTTTATAGCCTAAAAACGGGTTACTTCTGTGAATTATCTTTTCAAATTTATGGTCAGATCTTCAGACAGTGCTATGGTTGATGTTTGATTGATAGCTACATGTGAGAAATTGCTTGTACGTAATCGATTGCCTTTTATATGTTGCCCTGGTCCATCTTACATCGAACTTTACATGTGGGAAAATGGTTTCGAGGGGAGTGGTTTTTCGAAAATCTATCACGGGAGATTACTTTCTCCATTCAAAAGTAGTTTTGTTTTTTATTAAGATTATGCTCAAGGAATCCCTGAGCAGTTTGGGCTTGTACTTGGTTCCAATGGAGGAATGGTTTTGTTTTTTTTTTTTCAAATATTATTCTCAAGGAATCCCTAACCAAGTTGGGCTCGTAATTAGTTCCAATGGCTACCACAATTTTGAGGATGCAATAATTGGGCAATAATTTTGCAACATGTGAAGGTTGGGTTAGAAAATTTTGTCAATTTAAATATTAGGTTGAAGAAATCTCTAACTAAGTTGAGTTTGTATTTAGTTCAAATGGCTACCATAATTTAAATTTGAGCTTGTAATAGTTCCTATGGCTACCACAATTTTGAGATGCAATAATTGGGTGCAATAATTTTGCTACTTGAGAAAGTTGAAGAAATTCTTAACTAAATTGAATTTGTATTTAGTTCAAATGGCTACCATAATAATCCAAAATTGAGCTTGCAATAGTTCCTATGGCTACCACAATCTTGAGATGCAATAATTGTGTGTAATAATTTTGCTACTTGCTTGAGATGCAATAATTGGGTGCAATAATTTTCCTACTTGAGTGCAATAATTTTCCTACTTGAGAAGGTTGGGCTGGAGAAAGTTTTGTTTTTTTAAATATTAGGTTGAAAAAATCCCTAACTAAATTGAACTTGTATTTAGCTCAAATGGCTACCATAATCCAAATTCGAGCTTGTAATAGTTATGCTATTTGAAATAGGACAAGGGTTTAATAATTATGGGATAAAGTTTTGGTAGTAATTATGGAATAAGGTTTTGGTAGTTAAAGATGTGAAAAGAAAAAAAAAATCTATAACAAATATAATGTTTTATAAATGTGTTATATATAGTTTAATTAGGTAAATATTAAAAAATATAATTCTAAACCATTAAATAATAATTAATAATATTAAATCCCAAAATAATTTATTCATAATTTAAAAAAATATTGTTATACAGTAATGAAAACTTTTGACTTAACATTGAATCTAAAAAAAATTAAATAATATGTGTTTTTCTTTATAAGTATAACCACAGAAACACTTTTTGATTTAACAGTGATGTAAAACATTGAAGTTAAGGTTAGTAAATAAGAAATTATTTAAAAATAAATTGATAAATTAAACAAAGTAAAGTAATTAAACAAATAATATAATATATTTATAATTATTCTAAAATTAGTCATTCATGATATATTGAATAGGAGTTGTCTTTAGTGTTATATTTGGACTTATAAATTTCTAAAAAATGAGGTGAATTTGATTGTGTATTTAATTTGGTTTTCTACTGTAAATATCGATTCAGATTCACTTTGAAATTTTTCTTTCTTTCCATGGCATTTTGGAAGTAGAGAAATTCTCACTTTTACCATGAAGATCTTGTGAAATAGTTATTATCTTAGCAATGTTCAAGACATATAAATAATTCTAGTTTTCAAGGTTGGGGTTGATCACCTCCTTATAATATCTTAGTTACTTTTTTCCCTCTAACTCTTTATAGCTCCATAACTTCTCCTTGAATTTGGAAGTGATTGTACTTTTAATATTATCCTTATTCTACAAGATGATCTCCTCCTTTACCCCCAAATTGTCTACCTAAGATTTGGAATCCTTACGTCATCCTCACTTGAGTTGAAGGTGTAGGTTTTGGCTAGAGTTAGAAGCAATTTTAGGAAATATCTTGGGTTCCATGTTGCATAAATTCTTCTTATACATGATATAACTAGTCATAGACATGATTTCAATAGGGAAAATGCTAGCTTCAATAAGGAGAATGGGGTTGGGAGTGAGTTCTTTAATCTTGAGATTGTAGGTTATAAAATGATTTTAGATCTACTAAATCTCCTCTATGATTCTCTATACATATTGCAACCCCAAACCTCACAACTATATAAAATAATAGAGATGGCCAAAGTCTCAAAGAGGAACTTACTTTTTTATCTCAAATCTAAATATCTTGTGACTTACAATTGTTTTCAAGTCCATAGTAAGTTTTCTATCCTCCACGTATCATTTTCTCAGTGCTATAATTCCAATTAAGTATTCCAATTGAGTTGATGATTAATGTTGATTCCTAGATATTAATATGAAGGAACATCCTCCAAGTAGATTCCTAGATATTAATATGAAGGAACATCCTCAAGTAGCTATTATTGAAATATAATTGTCGTAGATAATATTTTTTTATTTAATTATCATAACCTTAGTCTTGTTAGTGTTAACATTCATACCTATCTTGGATTAAAAATATGGAAAATTCTTAGTTGATTACGTATGCTTCTTCCCAAAAGAACAATATTTAGTAATTATAAGAAAATGTTTTTGTTTATGAGTGGTAGAGAGCATGCTACTACAACCCCGTATGAGGCTACTGTGATTTTCATCTGTGCGAGTTGACAATTGTCACTTTTAAAATAAAAATAAAATATCTTTAAATGAAATCAGCTAAAATCAAAATAAAAATAATATAAATAATTGGTTAGTTTACTTAAATCGAGAAAAATATAGTCACACTCCAACTGTGTTTTCTTTATGGGTTGTTGATATTACAATCCAATACAAAAGAGATATGTTAAAAATAATTGTCAACCACTCTCAGTATATTGCCATGGCCATATGAAACAAGGGTTGCATGGTAGCATAGTCCCTACCATACAAGTTTAGAAAAAAGATATGGAAAAAGATATTACTTAATCATTAGCCTAAACCAAGTGATTACAAAAGCATTTAATTCAATTTTATGTATGGATTTATATGAATTCAATCTTTATGACCTTATCTTAATGATTTCTTTTAGTTGATTTACAAATAACTAAATGAACTTGAACCATGAATGATATAAGAACTTCTCATAAGATTATTATGATAACCTAGTGAAGCATTCAATCCAAATATTTGCCACACGATTCATGTATGACGATAATAATGCAAAATGAGTATCTTTGATTTGTGTCATTCGAGAGAGCGTTTAGTCATTCCGAGTGTTGTTTGTTAGCATCCACTTATATTTCTTGGAAATAAAAAATTAAAAAATCAGTTATGTGAATTAAGAGCTTTATTATCAACTATGCTACTATGTTACCTATGCTTCCATGATATGTAGTTTCTATTACATTACATGCAGAGAATTTTGACTTAGCTCCATCAAATGATAAAATAGTTTGTATTTATTTAATTAATTAAACAAAAGATTGATTAAAAATAAGAACATGTTTTTACAAATAATTGTTTTCCTTTTTAATAAATCATTACCTACATTTTGTAGATTCTTGAAAGTATATGGAAATAATAAAATTAAAATGATGGTGAACCTGGGTGATTTTAGATAATGGTTACACACTTGGAGACCACTAATCTTAGCTAA